>JAVTVJ010002791.1:224981-314201 GCA_034509425.1 Eopsaltria australis
TGGCCACCTGCAGGGATGGCGACTCCAAAGCTCCCTGGGCAGCCCCTGCCAAGGCCTGAGCTCCCTTTCCATGGGCAAATTGCTCCTGCTGTCCAAGCTGAGCCTCCCCTGGCCCAGGCTGAGGCCGTTCCCTCTCCTGCTGTCCCTGTTCCCTGGGAGCAGAGCCCGACCCCCCCTGTGCCCCCTCCTGGCAGGGGTGCAGAAGAATTGTTCCTTTCTTAGGCCTTCTCCTCCTCCTCTCTGCTTTACAAAACCAAATAAGGATCTCTGAAGGATGACAAATCCCACAGGAGTGTTTGGCACTGGATGTTCACCCATTTCTTCTGTCCACAGGGACAGCCAAGTGTCTCCCTCCTCCCTTCCCAATATCCAGCAGAGTCCCCAGGCCAGGGTTCCTCTCTGTGGGAGCAGCGGGAGGGAAGTCTGAGGACTTGTGCAGCCCTGAGAGAGGGGAAGGCAGGAATTCCCCTTTCTTTCTTTTCCACATCAAAGGAGACTCCCACAATGGCAAAAGGAATTGTTCTTGGTGGAACTGCCCTGCAGGGCTCCAGCCCAGAGGAAAGGCCTGGGGAAGAGGACGGTGAGAGGAGGAAGGAATGGGAAGAACATGTCACATCCCAAGGGGTGTCTGAATGGGAAGCAGATGTGAGAGGGCAGCAGGAGCTGGGATGGGAAGAAGACGAGAGATCCCCTGAGCTGTCCCTGTGGAGTGATGTGAGTGACCCAGAGGATTCCCAATGGGACAATATCCCAGAGCTGCCCCTGAGGGAAGGTGAGAGGTACCAAGGACTCTCACTGTGAGAACAAGATGTGCATTATCACATCTCGCGATGGGAAGAAGGGAGAGAGCTGAAATTGCCCCAATAAAGAGACAGCAGTGACAAGGAGCAGTCCCCAGGACCAGACGCCGGAGCCCAAGAGCTGCCCAGATGGGAACACGTGAGTGGGCGCAAGCCCTCCCAAAAGGAGGAGCACGTGAGCAGCCGGGAGCTGTCCCAGCGGAGAAATGACACCAGCTCCAAGATCTGGGCCAGACCCTTGAGCCCAGTGAGTGACAAGGAGCCCTAAACTTGTCCCCCAGTGGGGCCCAGCTCTCCCAGCCCCGTGGGCACAGAGGTGGCAGCAGAGGCAGCGCCTGCCCTGCCCAGCGCCTCTCCTGCCCCACAGAGTCCCAAAGACCAGGACACCACCAGGGAGATGCTGAGCCAGGCACTGCAGTGGATCCAGGCCCTGAGGCAGCAGCTGAAACAAGTCTGTGCCCTGCGACAGTGGGTGGCTGCAGAAGCACAATCAGCTACAGCCCAAACGGAAAGGAGCTCAGTGCCTGCCCTGCACAGCACCCCCGGCCCCTCACCCGCCCAGCTGGGAGCCCAGGCCCCCAGGGAGCAGCAGCAGGAGGGGGCAGTGGGGCTAGGGTTAGGGTTAGGGTTAGGGTTAGGGTTAGGCTTAGGCTTAGGCTTAGGCTTAGGCTTAGGTTTAGGCTTAGGTTTAGGTTTAGGGTTAGTTTTAGGCTTAGGCTTACGCTTTGGGTCTGGCCTCGCCTCGCGCCCTGGAAGGCCCAACCCCCTTGATCCATCTGTGCTAGACAATGACAGTGTCAGAGGAGAGCGAGAAAGACAAAGGCAGCTCCAACTCCCGGTCCCACAGCCCCTTGCCCAGCTGGCTGCAAGCCCCCAGCGGGCAGTGGTCAGGGCCAGTGGACAGGTCAGTCCTGCTGCTGTCACAGACTGAGGAGGAGGAGAGGCTTTTTGCCAAAAAGGACCGTGAGCTTTCCCAGAGGGACAGTGACAGTGACGAGGAGCTTTGATTGTGTGAAGAACTCACAGTGCGGATGGTAGAAGACAGATAGTCTTGAGGAGTCAAGAACTGTACCAAGAGTACAGGCTGAAGAAGAAACTCTTCCCAGCTCTCCCAGACCCGTGGGCGCAGAGGTGGCAGCAGAGGCACCTGTGCCCTGCCCAGTGCCTCTCCTGCCCCGGACAGTGCCATGGAGGCTGAGCCAGCAGCTGCTGTCCCATCCGGAGCTGCTGAGGAGAAGGAGCCCCCCAAGCCTCTCGCTCCCAAGGCAGAAAAGGCAGCAGAGCCTCCTGCCCCCAGGGAGGAGCAGCAGGGACACAGAGCCCACCCAGTGTCCTCTTCAACAGCCCGGCCACAGCAGCCAGGCTTCACTGAACTGGGACCAGGACATCTCCAGGGTGATCCTGAGCCAGGCACTGCTGGACATCAGGAAACTGAGGCAGCAGGCAGAGGAAGAGTATGCCCCGCAAGAATGGATGGCTGCAGAAACCAGGCTTCAGCCAAAAGGGAAGAGAGCCCGGTTTCCGCCCTCCACAGCGACCCCAGCCCCTCGGGTGCCCAGCTGGGAGCCCTGGCCCTCAGTGAGCAGCAGGAGCGGGCATGGGTCAGGTCAGACCTGCCCGGGTCAGTGCTGGCACAGCAAGACAGCGAGGAGACCTCGGTGTGGGAGAGTGACTGGGAATCCTCAGAGCTGTCCCAAGGCTCAGACTACACTGACCATGAACTGACCCAGTGGGAGGACACTCTGAGCTCCAGGACTGGGGAGACGCCTGTGGGCCCAGGGAATGAGGAGGACACCCAGGCTTGTCCCCCAGTGGGGCCCAGCTCTCCCAGCCCCGTGGGCACAGAGGTGGCAGCAGAGGCAGCGCCTGCCCTGCCCTGCGCCTCTCCTGCCCCAGAGTCCCTAAGACCAGGACACCACCAGGGAGATGCTGAGCCAGGCACTGCAGTGGATCCAGGCCCTGAGGCAGCAGCTGAAACAAGTCTGTGCCCTGCGACAGTGGGTGGCTGCAGAAGCACAATCAGCTACAGCCCAAACGGAAAGGAGCTCAGTGCCCTGCCCTGCACAGCACCCCCAGCCCCTCATCCGCCCAGCTGGGAGCCCAGGCCCCCAGGGAGCAGCAGCAGGAGGGGGCAGCAGCAGTGGCCGTGAGGGCAGGGCAAAAGAGCGAGGAGCGGACCTGGGCTGGGGAGGACAAAGACTGGGAAGGTGACATCGAGCAAGAACTTCCCCAGTAGGAAGGTGAGGAAGTCACCAGTTACCATGAACTCTCCGACTGCGAAGAGTATTTGGAGGAAGAACTGTCCCAGGGAAAAGTCAGCAGCTCCCAAGGCTTCTCAGACTTAGAAGAATACATGGAGCAAGGGCTGTCCCAAGGAGATGTCATCAGCTGGGAGGAAGCTTCCAGCTGGGAAGAAGCCTGCACTGGCCAAGATGTGTCCAGAGGGAATGGCAGCAGAGCCTCAGGACACTGCAGGTGGGAAGATGACAGCAACAAGGAGCTTGTGCAGAGGAACAAAGGAAAAGAGATCAAGCACAGCATCTGGACCAAGCCCTTGCACCCAGATGACGATGAGTGGGATGAGCTGAGCATCCTGCAGCTGCCCCCAGAAAAAGACAAAGTGTAAAAACGGAGTTTTTGGCATTAGACAGGCTCCCAGTGCCTGTCCCTCGTGAGGCCTGACGTGAGGGCTGGGCACTGGAGCCGTGGAGCCCAGGGCCGCTCTGAGCCTTGCCCGTGCTCCTGGAACACCAAGCCCCCATGGGACACACGGCTCAAGGGCAGGGAGCCCTCGGCAGCGGCCTGGTGGCAGCGGGGAGCGAGCCCCGGGCCCAGCCTCTGTGCCCGTGGCGCCGCAGAGCCCAGGGCAGCCGGGCGAGAGTCGCTGCCTCAGGCACGGGCCCGAGCGATGGGGCAGCAGCCGGGCCCTGCCTTGTGCAAGCGCACGAGGCTCTGGCGGTGCCGCTTGTGCAGCTCGTGCAGGTGCCCGGCCATGGCCCCGGCCTTGCGCGCTGCCCCTGCCCCGCTCAGCTTGCCGTGCCCTGCAAAGGCGCCCGGGCTGCGCTCGCTGGCCCTGCCTGTCACTGCTGAAGGCACTGAGGAGCCCCGGGGGCCAGGCAGAGCCCTGAGGGACAGCGCTGCTCGCCGGCCTCCCGCGGCACGTGGAGCCACTGCCCACAAGTGCCCGGCCCGTGCGTGCGGCCGATTGCTCGTGGGCCGGAGAGCGCAGCCTGCAAAGCCAGGGCTCTGCGCTCTGGGGCTGGGGCTGCCTCTGCCGCCCATCGCCTCGGGGGCTGGAGCCATGGAGTGCAGCCTCACAGACACGGTGCCGGAGAAGCGGGATAATGACAATGAGCTGTCCCAAGGTGGAAACATCAGTGACCCTGAGCTGTCCTCCATTGAAGAGGCCATTGAGGTCGCTTCAGGGGACAGCTCGAGTGAAGAGGAGCTGTCCCCAGTGCCAGAGGCCCCTGTCGTCATGTCAGGGCACAGCCCAACAGATGAGCAGCTGTCCTCAGTTGAAGAGTCCATCAAGGTTGGTGCAGAGGACAGCATGAGTGAGCAAGAGCTGTTCGAAGTGGAACAGGACAGCGAGGTCACTCCAGAGGACAGCTCAAGTGACCACAAGCTGTATGAATTGGAACATGTCATCAAGATCTTCGAAGGGGAAAACAGCAGTGATGAGGAGCTGTCCCCAGTGGAAGAGGACATCAAGCTTTCCAGAGTGGACAACACCTGTTGGAAGGAGCTGTCCCCAGGAAAAGGCAAGAATGAAAAAGAGCTGTCCCAAGCAGAGAGCGACAGCGACAAAGAGCTGTCCCAAGGGGATAACAAGGATGATGAGAAGCTTTCCCCAGAAGACGGCAAAGGTGACACAGAGCTGTCTGTCGGGGAAGCCCGTAATGTCCCAGCCATGTCCCCACGGGAAGCAGAGGACAGCAAACAGCTCTCCCACTGGGAAGAGCACAGCTGCTCCAGCCCCGTGGGCGCAGAGGTGGCAGCAGAGGCACCCGTGCCCTGCCCAGCGCCTCTCCTGCCCCGGACAGTGCCATGGAGGCTGAGCCAGCAGCTGCTGTCCCATCCGGAGCTGCTGAGGAGAAGGAGCCCCCCAAGCCTCTCGCTCCCAAGGCAGAAAAGGCAGCAGAGCCTCCTGCCCCCAGGGAGGAGCAGCAGGGACACAGAGCCCACCCAGTGTCCTCTTCAACAGCCCGGCCGGCAGCCAGCCTTCACTGAACCGGGACCAGGACATCTCCAGGGCGACCTCAGGATCTCGGAAAAGCCTCGGAAAGCAGAGGTGCTTTGCTGCACGGCTGCACACACTCATCTGAAGCATTCGAGTCCTCCGGCAGTTCCACAGCGATTCTCAAGACCTGGACCCAGCTGGGGATTTTTCTCCGTTTTTTACTCTTCTGTACTATATGTTGCAAAATAATTCGTGCTAATATTTACGGTTACAGCATTTTACCGAACTTGAGAGAAAACACAAATATCGGAAGTAGGTGACTCTTAAAATTGTGTATTTCAAGAGATTTATGTCTGAATAAACCCTAGTAAGATGCATTCAATGTGCATTCCACAAATAAGTATTTCGTGAGATTTCCTCATTTGGTAAAGCTCTAAAGTAGTTATATATACTAGTATATGACTTTAGGATGCATATACTAAGGTTGCATATACAATAAATAATGTACGTCACCAGAAAATTCATTCCAACAACAAAAATCGACTACTGATTTCAGGAACTGTCGTCAGACGTAGCAAAAAGACAAGAAAAAACTACATTATTGTATGTATTGAGAAGATAAAATTAACACAGAAGAAAAAAGGTATAAAAAGACACCTCATGGAAACCACAGCGGGGAACTGGTGAGATTCGAACCGACAGTTTCGGACTCAGTTCACCCCAACGCCGATAGCCTGGCTCAGCGTTGCTTTTGCTTCGTGGCTCTGTTTCAAATTTTACACTTCGATTGTTTAATAAATTCTCTTTAAGATTAAAATTGGCCGATTCCTTTATAACAGCTTTCATGTTACCAAAAGAAAGCACATCAGGGGAAACATGGAATTAATTAGTTTAAAAACCAAGAACAACCAGTGACAAAATTGCAGATTAAATATTTGTTCGTAGTATTGTTTTTCTTTGATTAAATCTTTTGTCAGGAGAGACATTGCTCCCAACTACCCCTTCATGACGTTTGACCCACATGGATTCAGAATTATTTATTTGTATTATTTATTATTCTTTCGTGCCCCATGTACGAGAGGCTCCTGTAAGCGAAAGTAGTTGCCTTGTCCCAAGCAGCCTCAAACACTGGCTTCTTTCTCGCAGGGAGAGCCAAGCCCGTGTGTTTCGTGTCGCAGCGCACAGCCCCGGCCCCGGGGTGTGCACAGGCGATGTTGGCCCGGGGGCAGCCGTGTGCCAATGGTGCCGCAGGCGAGCGCAGCCCTCGGGGCCGCTGTGCGAGTGCATTTGGAAGGGCACGGGCACAACGGGAGCGCCGTGTGTGTTTGTGTGGTCAGGGCCAGTGGACAGGTCAGTCCTGCTGCTGTCACAAACTGAGGAGGAGGAGAGGCCTTTTCCCAACATGGACCGTGAGCTTTCCCAAAGGGACAGTGACAGTGACGAGGAGCTTTGCCCGTGTGAAGATCTCAGAGCACAGGTTGTAGAAGGAATTTCCCGGCGGATAGTCTTGAGGAGCCAAGGGCTGCACCAAGAGTGGATGGCTGAAGAAGAAACACAGCCCAGCCATCCCAGCCTCGTGGGGACAGAGGTGGCAGCAGAGGCTGAGGATGAGTATGTGCCTGCCCTGCACAGCCCCCCCAGCCCCTCGGGTGCCCAGCTGGGAGCCCTGGCCCTCAGTGAGCAGCCGGAGTGGGCATGGGTCGGGTCAGACCTGCCCGGGTCAGTGCTGGCACAGCAAGACAGCGAGGAGACCTCGGTGTGGGAGAGTGACTGGGAATCCTCAGAGCTGTCCCAAGGCTCAGACTACACTGACCATGAACTGACCCAGTGGGAGGACACTCTGAGCTCCGGGACTGGGGAGACGCCTGTGGGCCCAGGGAATGAGGAGGACACCCAGGCTTGTCCCCCAGTGGGGCCCAGCTCTCCCAGCCCCGTGGGCACAGCGGTGGCAGCAGAGGCAGCGCCTGCCCTGCCCAGCGCCTCTCCTGCCCCACAGAGTCCCAAAGACCAGGACACCACCAGGGAGATGCTGAGCCAGGCACTGCAGTGGATCCAGGCCCTGAGGCAGCAGCTGAAACAAGTCTGTGCCCTGCGACAGTGGGTGGCTGCAGAAGCACAATCAGCTACAGCCCAAACGGAAAGGAGCTCAGTGCCCTGCCCTGCACAGCACCCCCAGCCCCTCATCCGCCCAGCTGGGAGCCCAGGCCCCCAGGGAGCAGCAGCAGGAGGGGGCAGCAGCAGTGGCCGTGAGGGCAGGGCAAAAGAGCGAGGAGCGGACCTGGGCTGGGGAGGACAAACACTGGGAAGGTGACATCGAGCAAGAACTTCCCCAGTAGGAAGGTGAGGAAGTCACCAGTTACCATGAGCTCTCCGACTGCGAAGAGTATTTGGAGGAAGAACTGTCCCAGGGAAAAGTCAGCAGCTCCCAAGGCTTCTCAGACTTAGAAGAATACATGGAGCAAGGGCTGTCCCAAGGAGATGTCATCAGCTGGGAAGAATCCTGCACTGGCCAAGATGTGTCCAGAGGGAATGGCAGCAGAGCCTCAGGGCACTGCAGCTGGGAAGACGACAGCAACAAGGAGCTTGTGCAGAGGAACAAAGGATAAGAGATCAAGCACAGCATCTGGACCAAGCCCTTGCACCCAGATGATGATGAGTGGGATGAGCTGAGCATCCTGGAGCTGCCCCCAGAAAAAGACAAAGTGTAAAAGCTGAGTTTTTGGCAGTAGACAGGCTCCCAGTGCCTGTCCCTCGTGAGGCCTGGCGTGAGGGCTGGGCACTGGAGCCGTGGAGCCCAGGGCCGCTCTGAGCCTTGCCCGTGCTTCTGGAACACCAAGCCCCCATGGGACACACGGCTCAAGGGCAGGGAGCCCTCGGCAGCGGCCTGGTGGCAGCGGGGAGCGAGCCCCGGGCCCGGCCTCTGTGCCCGTGGCGCCGCAGAGCCCAGGGCAGCCGGGCGAGAGTCGCTGCCTCAGGCACGGGCCCGAGCGATGGGGCAGCAGCCGGGCCCTGCCTTGTGCAAGCGCACGAGGCTCTGGCGGTGCCGCTTGTGCAGCTCGTGCAGGTGCCCGGCCATGGCCCCGGCCTTGCGCGCTGCCCCTGCCCCGCTCAGCTTGCCGTGCCCTGCAAAGGCGCCCGGGCTGCGCTCGCTGGCCCTGCCTGTCACTGCTGAAGGCACTGAGGAGCCCCGGGGGCCAGGCAGAGCCCTGAGGGACAGCGCTGCTCGCCGGCCTCCCGCGGCACGTGGAGCCACTGCCCACAAGTGCCCGGCCCGTGCGTGCGGCCGATTGCTCGTGGGCCGGAGAGCGCAGCCTGCAAAGCCAGGGCTCTGCGCTCTGGGGCTGGGGCTGCCTCTGCCGCCCATCGCCTCGGGGGCTGGAGCCATGGAGTGCAGCCTCACAGACACGGTGCCGGAGAAGCGGGATAATGACAATGAGCTGTCCCAAGGTGGAAACATCAGTGACTCTGAGCTGTCCTCCATTGAAGAGGCCATTGAGGTCGCTTCAGGGGACAGCTCGAGTGAAGAGGAGCTGTCCCCAGTGCCGGAGGCCTCTGTGGTCATGTCAGGGCACAGCCCAACAGATGAGCAGCTGTCCTCAGTTGAAGAGTCCATCAAGGTTGGTGCAGAGGACAGCATGAGTGAGCAAGAGCTGTTCGAAGTGGAACAGGACAGCGAGGTCACTCCAGAGGACAGCTCAAGTGACCACAAGCTGCATGAATTGGAACATGCCATCAAGATCTTCAAAGGGGAAAACAGCAGCGATGAGGAGCTGTCCCCAGTGGAAGAGGACATCAAGCTTTCCAGAGTGGACAACACCTGTTGGAAGGAGCTGTCCCCAGGTAAAGGCAAGAATGAAAAAGAGCTGTCCCAAGCAGAGAGCGACAGCGACAAAGAGCTGTCCCCAGGGGATAACAAGGATGATGAGAAGCTTTCCCCAGAAGACGGCAAAGGTGACACAGAGCTGTCTGTCGGGGAAGCCCGTAATGTCCCAGCCATGTCCCCACGGGAAGCAGAGGACAGCAAACAGCTCTCCCACTGGGAAGAGCACAGCTGCTCCAGCCCCGTGGGCGCAGAGGTGGCAGCAGAGGCAGCCCGTGCCCTGCCCAGCACCCCTCCTGCCCCGGACAGTGCCATGGAGGCTGAGCCAGCAGCTGCTGTCCCATCCGGAGCTGCTGAGGAGAAGGAGCCCCCCAAGCCTCTCGCCCCCAAGGCAGAAAAGGCAGCAGAGCCTCCTGCCCCCAGGGAGGAGCTGCCGTCAGCAGGGACACAGAGCCCACCCAGTGTCCTCTTCAACAGCCCGGCCGGCAGCCAGGCTTCACTGAACTGGGACCAGGACATCTCCAGGGCGACCTCAGGATCTCGGAAAAGCCTCGGAAAGCAAAGGTGCTTTGCTGCACGGCTGCACACACTCATCTGAAGCATGCGAGTCCTCCGGCAGTTCCACAGCAATTCTCAAGACCTGGACCCAGCTGGGAATTTTTCTCCGTTTTTTACCCTTCTGTAGTATATGTTGCAAAATAATTCGTGCTAATATTTACAACTACAGCATTTTACCGAACTTGAGAGAAAACACAAATATCGGAAGTAGGTGACTCTTAAAATTGTGTATTTCAAGAGATTTTTGTCTGAATAAACCCTAGTAAGATGCATTCAATGTGCATTCCACAAATAAGTATTTCGTGAGATTTCCTCCTTTAGTAAAGCTCTAAGGTAGGTATATATACTAATATATGACTTTAGGATGCGTATACTAAGTGTGCATATACAATAAATAATGTACGTCACCAGAAAATTCATTCCAACAACTAAAATCGGCTACTGATTTCAGGAACTGTTGTCAGACGTAGCAAAAAGACAAGAAAAAACTACATTATTGTATTGAAAAGATAAAATTAACGAAGAAGAAAAAAGGTATAAAAAGACACCTCATGGAAACCACAGCGGGGATTCGGTGAGATTCGAACCGACAGTTTCGGACTCAGTTCACCCCAACGCCGATAGCCTGGCTCAGCGTTGCTTTTGCTTCGTGGCTCTGTTTCAAATTTTACACTTTGATTTTTTAATAAATTCTCTTTAAGAATAAAATTGGCTGATTCCTTTATAACAGCCTTCATGTTTCCAAAAGAAAGCAGATCAGAGGAAACATGGAATTAATTCGTTTAAAAACCAAGAACAACCAGTGACAAAATTGCACATTAAATATTTGTTCGTAGTATTGTTTTTCTTTGATTAAATCTTTTGTCAGGAGAGACGTTGCTCCCAACTACCCCTTCATGACGTTTGACCCACATGGATTCAGAATTATTTATTTGTATTATTTATTATTCTTTTGTGCCCCATGTACAAGAGGCTCCTACAAGCGAAAGCAGTTGCCTTGTCCCGAACAGCCTCAAACACTGGTTTCTTTCTCGCAGGGAGAGCCAAGCCCGTGTGTTTCGTGTCGCAGCGCACAGCCCCGGCCCCGGGATGTGCACAGGCGATGTTGGCCCGGGGGCAGCCGTGTGCCGATGGTGCCGCAGGCGAGCGCAGCCCTCGGGGCCGCTGTGCGAGTGCATTTGGAAGGGCACGGGCACAACGGGAGCGCCGTGTGTGTTTGTGCTCGGTGCTTTTGGTGCCTGTGCGGGCGGAGCGGGGCTGGCGGGAGCCGCGCTCCCCTCAGAGCCCCTGAGGGCGGCAGCAATGGCGGCGCCGCTCCCTCAGCGCCCTGGCGGCCCCGGCCCCGGCTCCAGGGCGGGGAGCCCTCGGCAGCGGCCTGGTGGCAGCGGGGAGCGAGCCCCGGGCCCGGCCTCTGTGCCCGTGGCGCCGCAGAGCCCAGGGCAGCCGGGCGAGAGTCGCTGCCTCAGGCACGGGCCCGAGCGATGGGGCAGCAGCCGGGCCCTGCCTTGTGCGAGCGCACGAGGCTCTGGCGGTGCCGCTTGTGCAGCTCGTGCGGGTGCCCGGCCATGGCCCCGGCCTTGCGCGCTGCCCCTGCCCCGCTCAGCTTGCCGTGCCCTGCAAAGGCGCCCGGGCTGCGCTCGCTGGCCCTGCCTGTCACTGCTGAAGGCACTGAGGAGCCCCGGGGGCCAGGCAGAGCCCTGAGGGACAGCGCTGCTCGCCGGCCTCCCGCGGCACGTGGAGCCACTGCCCACAAGTGCCCGGCCCGTGCGTGCGGCCGATTGCTCGTGGGCCGGAGAGCGCAGCCTGCAAAGCCAGGGCTCTGTGTTATGTTCAGTCAAATGTGAAGTGTAGCCAAATGTAAAGACTAACAACTTTTATTAATAAAAAACTGATTAATAACAACTTAGACTAGCCACAGCCAATACTCAAACAGTTCCGGATATGCCCACAAAACTGCACAACCAGCAGAATACAACTCCGAGGTGGAATTCGCTGCCTCGACCACCCAGTTGGCAAGGCAAAAAGACCCCGGCTGCTTGGGGGGTTCAGGCCTTTATACTCGGAAGTTCTTCATCCCTATTGGTCAGTCTGGCCTTTGTTCCCGCCTCCTGCGGCTGTTCATTGGTGCTTCTGGCGTCATGTCCATTGATATGAGGTCTTTCTAGAACTTTCATTCTCTGCTGTCGCTGATGGTGGTTTTACATTCCCTGTCCTCATGGGCTTTCCATGACTTTCTCGTCCTCGCTGTGCTTATGTATCTACTCCTCTTGATTTCCCCTCCTTCTTCCGCCACATGAAACAGTTCTTGCTAACCCTAGTTCACACAACAGTCTTTACATCAAACCATTTGATTAACACAACAAGTAACATGACTAATATTCCATCATTAATGTTTTAACTCTTCCTTATTAACATGCAAACGTTTCTTAAGAAATTTTCCTTTATTAACAACCAAACTCCCTTCTAAATTTTAATAAATATCTTATCTGAACAGTAACTCGCTTATAGCACCCTGCGCTCTGGGGCTGGGGCTGCCGTGTGCCAGCGTGGCCAAAGCCTCTCAGGGCTCTGCCCACAGCAGGGGCCACAAGGCCACGAGTGCGGGGCTGCTCCGGGCCACCTCCCGTCTGCTCCAGTGCTCTTGGGGTGCCGGGGCTGGCCCTTTGTGACACTTTGGGCGCTTTGTGTCGGGGCCCTTTGTGATGCGGGCCATGGTGGTGGCCAGAGACCCTTGTGACATCAGGGAGCCCCGGCGTGGCTGAGGGGATCCAAGGGGCGCAGAGCCCTGCGTTGCCCAGTGCCAGGAGAGCCGCTCTCGGAGGAGGAAGCCGCTCCCTGCACCCATCTGCACTGGACGCCGATAGCGATAGACACTGATAGCGACACACAACAGTAGCGACAAAGACAAAGGCAACTCCAACTCCTGGTCCCACAGCCCCTTGCCCAGCTGGCTGCAAGCCCCCAGCGGGCAGTGGTCAGGGCCAGTGGACAGGTCAGTCCTGCTGCTGTCAGAGACTGAGGAGGAGGAGAGGCCTTTTCCCAACATGGACCGTGAGCTTTCCCAGAGGGACAGTGACAGTGACAGTGACGAGGAGCTTTGCCCGTGTGAAGATCTCAGAGCACGGGTAGTAGAAGGAATTTCCCGGCGGATAGTCTTGAGGAGCCAAGGGCTGCACCAAGAGTGGATGGCTGAAGAAGAAACACAGCCCAGCCATCCCAGCCTCGTGGGGACAGAGGTGGCAGCAGAGGCTGAGGACGAGTATGTGCCTGCCCTGCACAGCCCCCCCAGCCCCTCGGGTGCCCAGCTGGGAGCCCTGGCCCTCAGTGAGCAGCAGGAGCGGGCATGGGTCAGGTCAGACCTGCCCGGGTCAGTGCTGGCACAGCAAGACAGCGAGGAGACCTCGGTGTGGGAGAGTGACTGGGAATCCTCAGAGCTGTCCCAAGGGTCAGACTACACTGACCATGAACTGACCCAGTGGGAGGACACTCTGAGCTCCAGGACTGGGGAGACGCCTGTGGGCCCAGGGAATGAGGAGGACACCCAGGCTTGTCCCCCAGTGGGGCCCAGCTCTCCCAGCCCTGTAGGTGCAGAGGTGGCAGCAGAGGCAGCGCCTGCCCTGCCCAGTCCCTCTCCTGCCCCGGGCAGTCCCTCAGAGGCTGAAGCAGCAGCTGCTGCCCCATCCGGAGCTGCTGAGGAGGCAGCAGCGGGGTCAGTGCTGGCACTGTGGGACAGCATGGACAGCTCTGATGAGGAAATGAAGCTCTGGCAATTCTTGGATGACCTGGAGCCTTTCCTGGTGAGACACCCAGAGCTGTCCCAGAAAGAGCGTGACCTGAAAGAATCCACAGAGGAAGATCAGTCCCATGGAGGAGTCACATGTTGCCATGATCTGTCCAACTGCAAAAAATCCTTGGATGAAGAATTGTCCCAGGGAGGAGTGAGCAGCTCCCAAGACCCACTGGACGGTGAAGAATACATCGAGCATGGGCAGTCCCAAGGAGGTGCCAGTAAGAGTGAAGAACATTCCAACTGGGAAGAGCACATTGGCCAAGACATGTCCAGAGGGATTGGCAGCATTCCCTCAGGACACTCCAGCTGGAAAAATGACAGCGACAAAGAGCTCATTCAGGAGAACTGGGAGGATGAGACCAAGCACGGCATCGGGACCAAGCCCTTGCACCCAGAGGACGACGAGTGGGACGAGGTGAGCGTCCTGGAGCTGCCACCGGAAGAGGACAAAGACCAAGAACAGAGAGTGTTTGCAGCACTCGGGCTCCCGGTCCCTGTCCCCCGTGAGGCCTGGGCTGAGCCGGTGCCTGCCCCGCACAGCCCCCGCAGCCCCTGGCCCGCCCAGCCGCGAGCCCAGGCCCTGTGCGGGCAGGGAAAGCGTCCCTCCCGCTTCAGGCGGGCGCTGCGGGCGCTGCGGAGGCTGCTCCGCTGTCCCTGCCTGCGGGCACAGCCGGAGGAGGAAAACGGGTGAGGAAGAAGAGGAAGAAGATGAAGGCTATGAAGAAGAAGATGAAGACAAAGAAGAAAGAGATAATGGTGAACAAGACAATGAAAAAGAGGAAGAAGACAAAGACAGACTTAGAAGACAAAGAAGACAGCGAAGGTTTATATAAGAATACGTAGAAGAAGGATATTAATGAGGATTTAAAAATACATGGAAGAAGAAGAGCAATAAGGATAAGAATTTGAAAGTACTTAGAAGAAGAATAATAGGACCAGGAATAACAATTTAAAATATATATAAGAGGAGTAGTAAGAATAAGAATTTAAAAATACTTAGAAGAAGAAGAGGAATAGGAATAGGAGTAAGAAGAAGAAGAAATTAAAATACATATATAGGAAGAAGAGTAATAATAAGAAGAATATTGAAATACTTAGAAGAAGAGGAATAGGAATAGGAATAAGAAGAAGTATTTAAATATATATATAGGAAGAAGAGTAATAATAAGAAGAATTTTACAATACTTAGAAGAAGAGTAATAGGAATAAGAATGTGAAAAAAATTTTCAAATGCATAGAAGAAGCCAAGAAGATGAAGACTAGCAAGAAGAAGAAGAAGATGAAGGACTCAAGAATTCAAAGATAAGGATCAAATTCAATGAACAATTGAAATTAGGAAATAATTTATTTTTATTACATATTGTATATTTATATTGCAGTCTATGATATAAAATATACAATATGTTGTCATTAGGATACATTTTCATGTCCCGACACTGTTCCAGTTACTGAAGAATTTGTGTATTTTCAAATAAAGTTTGTAAGGCGTCAGGAGAGAGTGTGCAGATTCCCTTTGGTGTCCCCAGAGGTGTGGGTGTCTTTTCCCCCTGGGTGCAGGGTGGCCCCTGTGAGCAGTGAGTGCTCAGCCCCAGCGGCAGCGGGAGAGTTCCCGGCTGGGCCGGCAGGGCAGGGCTGTCCCTGCTCTCTGCAGGCAAACTCCAGGCGCCCCTTGAGCCCGGCCGAGAGAGAGCTGTGCTGGAAAGGCCTTTGCAGCAGGGCTGTGCAGGGCCACGGGCAAGGCAGCACAGCCGCGCTCTGCCTGCCCATGGCCAGGGAGCCGAGCTGCCTGAGGAAGGCAGCGCCGCTTTGGCGTGGCCCAGGAGCCACGGCCGCTCCTTGCCAGCCTCGCTGGGGCTGCAGCGCTGCTGCCAGGGCTCTTCTCACCATTGGCGCTTCTCTTCTGACCGCTGAACATCCAGCAGAAGGAACTTGCAGCTGAGCCTGTGCCTAAAGCCCGGCACCCTCTGCTGCCCTGTCCTTGCCCAGGGCCTGCTCAGCAGAAAGCAGCTCTGCACTCACTTGTGGGGTCCCTGCAACTTCTACACGGGGACAACGGCTGGGCTTGGCAGGGACCTTCAAGCTCCTGTAGCTCCAGCTGATTCTGGCCTGCTCTGTGTCTTCCTCTCTCTGACAGCTGTTTCCTCTTTCTTTCTCTCTCCCCACCTCACACTTCTTGTGCAGTCAAATCTGTGTTGTTGGATAAAACCCCTCCGTTGCTGTCCTATGGTCTCATTTGCCCCTGAACTGGGGCAGAGGCATCTCTCCCTCATGGCATCGTGACCCGTGGGCAGGGACACCTCCCACAGTCCCAGGATGCTCCAAGCCCCATCCCCATTTTTCCTTGTTTTAGGATAACGTCCACAGAACCACAGGATTAAGGCAGGAGCCACCCAGGGCGCTGCCAGCAGCTTGGGGACACCTGGCCTTGGTTTCCCTCCTGTGCCACCCTGAGGGGGGCAATGCCACCCTCGCAGATTCACCCCAGGGTGGGAGATTTCCTCTGCCTGTGTAAAAGCCCAAATAAGCCACATTTAGTTCCAATCTCTGAACTCAGTGTATCTGAAGAAGAGCAGATTGTCTGGCCTGGCTGTTTCCCTGAACAGCAAAAATCCCAACTAATACCTAGAAGCAATGAAAAACCCAACAAACACCACCTGCCAACACGAGGCCTTTGTTTCCAGGACCAGTTCTCTTCCCTGGGAGGGACTTTGAACAAAGCCATGGAGTGATAGGACAAGGAGGAATGGCCTTAAGTTGGAGGAGGACAGGGAAAGATGGGATATTGGGAAGGAATTGTTTCTTGGGAGGGTGGGGAGGGGCTGGGCTGGAATTCCCAGATTTGCTGTGGCTGCCCCTGCATCCCTGGCAGTGCCCAAGGCCAGGTTTGACACTGGAGCAGCCTGGGACAGTGGGAGATGTCCCTGCCCTTGGCAGGGGAGTGGAATGAGATGATCCTTAAAACCCCTTCTAACCCAAACCACTCTGGAATTCATGTCCCTAATACTAACAGGGAATATAACAGAATATATTCAAGCTGCAGTTTTAATTAGATGCCTATAAATGCCTGTTTTAATTAACTGCTTACACTCCCCAGGACAACCTGTGGGCTTCCAAGCTGCAGTTAACTCTGCCCCCACGGCATTAAACATCCCATAGATAACATTTAAAAGCAATTATTTGACAAGTAGCACTTTCCAGGTGAATTTAAATGGATTTCCTGTCCAAGGCAGGAGCATTTTGCTGTGGAGGAACCAAGACAGAGCAATAAAAAGGCTTTCAAGTCAGCACAGCCAGCGCTGTTTTCTGTCTGTACAGTAAAAAACACAGATAAGAAAAAAAAAACCCAAATTTAAACCATTTTCTTGTGCCCAGATACCTTTTGGGCTCTCCCCAAAATTGGTTGAGGGCTCCAGGGGATGGCAGCTGGTGGAGAGGTGAGGAAATGCAGAGCAGATCAAGCAGCAGAACCACGGAGTGCAAGGTTTTTGTGACATTCTAAACAAGTCTCAGGCAGAGTTTGTGGCGGGGTTTCTGCCCCCAACTCTGCTCTTGGAGTCTTCAGACCTCTGTGGTGAAGTTTCTCAGCTTCCTCTTCCCTCAGTACCCAGAAATAAAGATCATTTACCTCCACAGGTCTCAAACTCCCAGCAGATGAGGCAGTTTTGGGGCAGCACAGAGCTTTGGAGCAGGGATTGGAGGAGCTGGGCTCTGCCTTAGCCAGGTGAGGGAATTCTCCCAAAAAATTCCTCCAGCTGAGCACGGAGAGCGAGGAACAGATGTCCCTGTGCTTGAAATCCTGCAGGTTTGAATGCCTGGCCCTTCAGAGGAGCCGTCTTTCCCCTCTCTTAAATTTTTACCACTGTGGTCTTTTTTTAACCTCTCTCTATTCAGTAAGAAAAGGGATTAAGAGGAGTGTAAATAAACTGAATTTATGTCGGTAAACATCTGAAGGAACTCGGCACTCCACTGTCAAGTGGCCTGGTAAAGGTGTTGAACGATCCTACAGATTTAGGAGCCTGCCTGGTTTCCCACTTTTTTTTTTTTCTTTGTCAGACAAACAAAAAAAAAAAAGCTTCATTTGCATTTTAAAACCTAATTAACCAACCAAATTCAAGCTTCTTTTAGATCTTGGGCTCTTTAACATGGATCATTTACCCAGATTTGCCACTTCTGCTGTTACCTGCAAACAGCTCAGCCTTGGAGGCTGACAAGATCAAGTGGAGTCATTAAGGACACAGTTTTGTCACCCTCAGGAGTTTGGGAATGCTGTGGGGACAGAGCTTGGAGTCCCCAAAATCCAGGTGTGCCAAGGGGAATCCATCAAAAGGAAAAATATCCCGGTCGGGAGCATCTGGAGTGCATCTTGTGCCTGATTTGTCCTTGGAGAGGAAACCAAGTCAGTTCTTTGCAAATGCTCATCAATCCTCGAGCCAATAGTTTGCTGGAAAAGCCCTTCCATGGAAATTATCCTGGATTATCCATCCAGGTCTTAGGCTGGGGTGTGAAACATCGGGAGCTTAGTGCTGGAAAAGCCCTTCCATGGAAATTATCCTGGATTATCCATCCAGGTCTTAGGCTGGGGTGTGAAACATCGGGAGCTTTGCCCGCTGCTTCAACAGCTTCCCTGAGCAGCTCCCACAGAATCCTGGAATGGTTTGGCTGGAAGGGACTTTAAATCTCATCCAGTTCCATGGGCAGGGACGCCTTCCACTGTCCCGGGTTCTCCATCCTGGCCTTGGACACATCCAGGAATCCTGGGGCAGCCACAGCTTCTCTGGGAATTCCATTCCAGGTCCTTCCCACCCTCCCAGGGAAGGATTTATTCCCAATTTCCCATCTAGCTCTGCCCTCCTTCTGTTTAAAACCACTGCCCACAATGGTTTTAAATTTTTTTACCTCAGTGGTTGACTTCTGGTTTGGTTTTTAATTTAGGAAAACCCTCAACTCCCAGCTCTTCCCAGCTGATTCCGAGTGGTTCAAGTGCTGCAGTTACTTGGACTGTGCCTTTTCCCGGAGGAAGCTGGGAATGCCCTTGGAAAAGCAGGAAGAGTCACATCTGCAGCCCTCTGTGGCCATGCATCCAACTGGGAAAATCCAGGGAAATAGGAGGGAAAACACAAACAAAACCAGCATCCCTGAAATCCATCAGGGTTGGATTCTCTATCTTTGAAGAGATAAACACAAAATGTTGGGTTTTTAACCGAAAAGCAGAGAAACTGGGAGGATTTCTTGTTGTTTCTGAGGGGCTTTTTTTTCTAACCTCCCTCATCCAACCTCATCCCCCTCCCCTGCTTCTGCAGAGCTTAGGATGGAAATATTTTTATATGGATGTAGTGGAAAACACCCGCTCCAACCGGATGCCGGAGATCAGGAGGCCTGACCCGGAATCTGCACTGGGGCAGACATGAAAGCAGGAAAATCCCATTCACCGGGGTTTGCTGGGAGCAGCTCCCTCCGGAGTCACGCACACGCCGGCTCCGCCGCTCCCACAGCAACCCCAGAGCCTTCCAAGCTTCATCCCGGATGGACAGAGGCCACGAGGACTGGGAGTAATTACCAGCTGGAGAAGATGTTCGTCTGCAAGGGAGAAGCTTTGCCAGCTCCTAGGAGGAGAAGCACAATCAATCCCACGCCTCCTTGTTTGCCTTGTTTTCCTTCCCTTCATCGCCGCGGTTCCGACTGATTTTGATTACTCTGGCGCCAAATAAATGAAAACATTTCATGGCCATTTAATCACTGGGAAGAAAGGGGAAAAATGCCTGGCTGCTGGATGTTTATAAACGTGCTGAGTGGAAAAGGGGGAGAAGACAGAGTTGGAAAATTCGACTTCCAGGAGGAAGAACCTGACTCAGCTCCCGCTGGTTCAGGGGGTTTCAGCCTCAGGAAAAAGGGAATAGCAGTGTTGGCCTCATCCCAGCTTCCATCCCAGGTGCTCATCCAGAGGTTTTCCTGCTTGTTGGGCAATGGAATCATGGAGTGGTTTATGTTGGGACTCATAATTCCTTAAAAGGTTCCGAAAGGACCCAGATTTCTGCCCTGCACTGACATGGGAAGTGAGCACAAACCTGGAAAAACCAGATTTCCAAAAAAACCCCTGTATTCCCAGGAAAGCTGTCCCCACCTGTGCCCGATGTCCAGCAATGCCTAAGGATGGAAACCGAGGAGATAAAACCGATTACAAATATATAAATTTGAATTCCATTTCAAATACTGGGGTTTCTCACATATTCCTCAACTTAGACAATCCCAGGGCTCTGTTCCAGGCCCTGCTATCAAGACAGAACTGGATAACTCCTACCCTCTGGAATTGCTGCTTGAGGTTGGGCAGTGGAATCATGGAGTGATTTATGTTGGGACTCATAATTCCTTAAAAGGTTCAGAAAGGACCCAAATTTCTGCCCTGCACTGACATGGGAGTGAGCACAAACCTGGAAAAACCAGATTTCCAAAAAAACCCCTGCATTCCCAGGAAAGCTGTCCCCACCTGTGCCCGATGTCCAGCAATGCCTAAGGATGGAAACCGAGCAGATAAAACCGATTACAAATATATAAATTTGAATTCCATTTCGAATACTGGGGTTTCTCACATATTCCTCAACTTAGACAATCCCAGGGCTCGTGTCCAGGCCCTGCTATCAAGACAGAACTGGATAACTCCTACCCTCTGGAATTGCTGCTTGAGGTTTTTTCCCTGGTATTATGTCATTGTCCACGGGATGATATTTCAATCCCACAGAAATCGTGTGCATTATGCATTATTACCCAACGCCACAGAAATGCACCGCGTTTGAAGCAGCACACAAGGAAATCTGGTGCTGATCACTCCTATTCAGCTTCAGAGTAGATAATTTGAATATTTGATTTAATTAGCCTTTGGAGGGTTGGGTTTCTGCTGAAGGCCACAGAAATGTCTGGGCAAGAGGAACATGAAGCTAAAAGGATGGAATATCTTTTATTTTGCACGTCTGTATAAGGTGCAGTTTTTCGTTAGGGCTTTTGTTCAAAAAACGTTCAGCCTCACAGCAGATTTGTTCTCTGGCTTGAAAAGGAATGAAAAAATGATTTCTTTGTACTTTGTACAAAGGAAAAGCGAATTAACAGACACAATTCCAGCATTTTACAGCAATTCCTTCCTACTTTGTCACCCACGTTTTGGGGGAACCTCTCTCTGCTCCGTGCCCACACACCAGGGTAGATTTTCATGGAATCCCAGAAGGGTTTGGGTTGGAAGAGACCTCAAAGCTCATCCAGTTCCACCTCCTGTCACGGGCAGGGAGCCTTCCACTATCCCAGGTTTTTCAGAGGGAAACTTAACAACAATCCCACCAATCCAGAGACTTCCCTCTCCTCCTTTTGCGTGGGAAAAGGAAGATTTTTAATACTCCACTGAGGTTTTCAGACTTAATTAATCAGTGGGGATTCATTAACTGCCCCAAAGTGGCACAGGGAGAAAAGAGGTGGGAAGAGCTGAGGAGCTCCTGATTTTCTGCTCCCTTATCCCTTCTCAGACCCTTGGATTCCAACTGTCAAGGAGTTGGATTAGATGGGATTTTGGGCAGGGATTGTTCCCTGGGAGGGTGGGGAGGGGCTGGGATGGAATTCCCAGATTTGCTGTGGCTGTCCCTGGATCCCTGGCAGTGCCCAAGGATGTCCAGGTTGGACACTGGGGCTGGGAGCAGCCTGGGACAGTGGGAGGTGTCCCTGCAATGGCAGGGGTGGGATGGGATGATCCCTAAAATCCCTTCCAACCCAAACCATTCCATGATTCCAATTTTTATAATAAATTACCTGAATTCCTCCTCTTTCTAAAGTAAATTTCTTAATAAAAATATATTTAAATTCTCATTTTTCTCATTAACAGGAGAAGAATTAACCTTTCCAAAAATATCCCCTAAATATCCTACAAAATAACAGTGGGGCAAGAGCTCGTTAAATATCAGAGAATCATTTCCCGGGCTGAAATCGGAATAAAAATTTTCGGGAGGGAAAATCCATGCAGTTTTATGCCGGGTGAGCAATCCCCAGTGATCCCAGTGCAGGAAAAGTGGGCACTTTCGAGTACATCCGGGTGGAGTGAGGCTGGATTTTTCTTCACTGGAAGAAAAATGTGCAAAAATCCGGGTGAGGAGAAGATTTTTGTAGATGGGAATTTTGATTCCCTATAAAATAAGTTTCTTTTTTATATTCCTCCTTTTCCTTTGCTCCATTTTTCTGCCTTTCTCCTCCTTCCCCGTAAGTTTCCTGTTATTCCCTTTTTTCCCCCCCATTTTTCTGCCTTTTCCTCTGCTGGCCATAAACATTTGACTCTTTTCAAACCAGCAGCAAAAAACTGATGGAAGCCCCTGTAATTTCAGCTTCTGAAAATTAAAAAATGGAAATAAATAAATAAATAATGTAAAGAATGTAAATGATGTAAATAAATAAATGAAATGGAAATTAATAAATAGATGAAATGGAAATCAATAAATAAATAAAATGGAAATCAATAAATAGATGAAATGGAAATAAATAAATAAATGAAATGGAAATCAATAAATAAATAAAATGGAAATCAATAAATTCATTAATGAAATAGAAATAAATGAAATTGAAGTAAATGAATAAATGAATGAATAGAAATGAGTAATGTAGATAAAGAAATAAATGAATGAATAAAATAGAAATAAATTAATTAATGAAATAAAAACAAATAAATGGTATTGAAATAAATAAATAAATTAGAAATAAATGATGTAGATGAAGAAATAAATAATGAATAAAATAGAAATTAATTAATTAAAAGGAAATAAATAAATAAATAAATGTAAATAAATAAATAAAGTGGAAATAAAGAAATCAATAAACGGAAATAAATAAAATACAAAGAAAGAAAGAAAGAAGTAAATAAAGAAATAAATAAATGGATAAAATTGAAATAAATAAAGAATTAAAATGGAAATAAAGAAATATATAAAATGGAAATAAAGAAATGAAATGGGAATAAATAAAGAATTAAAATGGAAATAAATAAATAAATAATAGAAATAAAGAAATAAAAATGGAAATAAAGAAAGAAATATATAATAAAAAAATCAAATGGAAATAAAGAAATAATTAAAAAATCAAATGGAAATAAAGAAATGAAATGGGAATAAATAAAGAAATAAAATTGAAATAAATAAATAAGTAATAGAAATTATTAACTAAATGAAAATAAATACAATGGGAATAAAGAAAGAACTAAAATGAAAACAAAGAAATAAATGAAATGGGAATAAATAAAGAAATCAAATGGAAATAAATCAAAGAGCTCTTGTATCCAGGGAGAAAAAGGACCAAAAGTGCTGGAATGATTTATCAGAACATTCCCCAGCAATCACTGATGTGGAATTTTTGGGATGGAGGCAAACCAGGAAGACCAGCAGGAAAAGCTCATTTGGGTCAGGCCTTTTTTTAGCTGAGTTATTTAACCTGGATCCATTTTTGAAACGAAAAGTCAAAACATTTTACTTTAAAACTGCCAGAGTGAAACATCGGGGTGAGGTTTTCAAACACTCTCAGCTCTTCTGTGCTGTGTTGAGTGACAGCCTCAATTCCCAGGCAGATCCTGTTCCCCTGGAATGCCATCTCTGCGGGAATTCTCTCCTCCTCGTTGCTTTTAATTATTATTTTCATAACCCTTCCACCTCACTCACGAGGTTCTGAGCCGCCACCGTGCTCTGACGCTGCAGGATGGAGGGAGACTCACGCAGGTGATGAAAGCCTGGAGCTTTTCCAGAAAAGTAGGAAGCAGAGGAGAGTGTGGGGATGGAAAATATAAATCCTGTCTGGAGCAGGACACACGCTCAGCTCTGACTTCTCTCAGGTTTCTCTCTCTGGGCCAAAAAGCTCAGCACAGAAAGCTGGGACAGGGAGAATTTGTGTCGTGTTGCTTTGGAAGTTGAGAATCCCAGAATTCCAGAATCTCTGAGGTTGGAAAAGAGCTTCAAGACCGTGGAGTCCCAGCTGGGCCCTGTCCCCACCTTGTCACCCTGAGTGCCACCTCCAGCCCTTCCTTGGCCACCTGCAGGGATGGCGACTCCAAAGCTCCCTGGGCAGCCCCTGCCAAGGCCTGAGCTCCCTTTCCATGGGCAAATTGCTCCTGCTGTCCAAGCTGAGCCTCCCCTGGCCCAGCCTGAGGCCGTTCCCTCTCCTGCTGTCCCTGTTCCCTGGGAGCAGAGCCCGACCCCCCCTGTGCCCCCTCCTGGCAGGGACTTGTGCAGAGCCACAAGGTCCCCCCTGAGCCTCCTTTGCTCCAGGCTCAGCCCTTTCCCAGCTCCCTCAGCCTCTCCTGGGCCTCCAGCCCCTTCCCAGCTCCGTTCCCTGCCCTGGACACGCTCCAGCCCCTCCAGGTCTCTCCTGCAGGAGCCACACCTGGACACAGCCCTCGAGGGGCCTCTCAGTGCCCAGCACAGAAGGACAAATCTCACTCATTATAAATCAAACACTGCCCAAATCCTTTTGGAGATGACTTTTCTAAGGCCCTGTTTCGACATTAATGACAGGACAGCTTTAAAAAAAAAAATCCAGATTGGCATCGACAGTGGCACAGCAACACTTGGATGCCCTCCCTGAGGCCGGAATTGAGAATAATTCCATTTATCCCTCTCCTCCGAGCTATGCCAGCCACGCTGAGGGCACATTTTGACACAGATTTATCGGGAGGCTGCAGGAACAGCTGAGGTGCACCCAGCATAACACAGCCCTGTGGTGGATGGAGCTTTGCCAGCCACCCTTCCCCACTTTTTTTTGGGATTCATGGCTTTGCTGGTGGATCCAGAAGTGGCCTGGGAGGAGAGAAGTTCATCCTCTTGCCTGAGTGAAGCGGAGACCCGCACGGCTCAGTCCTTTCCTTGGAAATTCGGGGTGGTTCGACCTTAATCAAGCATTCCTTGGGAATTCCAGGTGGTCAGACCTTAACAAATCCCATTCCATGAGCTATTTCCAGCTGCCTGTTGGCAAATCAGGGTCTGGAGTGACAGGAGCCACTCGAGCCTTTCCCTTGCATCATCTGCAGGCAGGAGGTGACAAAAGCAGCCCAACTGTTCCTTGTCCCTCAGCTCAGCTGTGCCCCAGCCCTGCGTGTCCATCCCAGCCCTGGCAGCATTCCTGCCCCAGCCTGCTCAGTGCCAGGAAAAGAGAGATAAATGCAGCACCCAAGCAGAGAATCAGGGAATTGGGGAATCTGGGAATTGGGGAATCGTGGAATGGTTTGGGTTGGAAGGGACCCTAAAGATCACCTCGATCCCAGGGATGGGTCAGGTTGCTCAGGGCCCCAAAAAGAAATTTCAGGCTCTGATGGTTTTTGTGTTCTGAGCATTCAGGGATCAGAGATCCTTCAGGATGAGTCTCTTTCCCAGCTGCCAGGGCAGACAGTGAGAAATTCAGGAATCGGATACCCTGACACATCCCTGCAGCAGCCAGGCTCCTCAGATGCCCTGAAACACCTTCCTGGTGACCTCACCTCCAACCTGATGCATTTCAAATGTTCATGATTCACCCTTCATGCCGAGGGACAGCTCTGATCTCTGCTCCAGGGCCAGGGACAGCACCCAGGGAGCGGCTGGAGCTGTACCAGGATATTCCATGATTCCACAATCCTTTATCCTGCCTGTTGGGACACAGCAGGTATTTCCTCACAGGTAACTCCGCACTTTCACATCTCCTCCGTATCCCCATTTAAAAATCTTCTCCCGTGGTGACAAACCTGAAACTTAGGGGTTTCGAGATCCTGGAATTCTGCTTCCTGAATTCCCCTCGCACCATCGCCCTTTTGGGGCGGGGACCCTGCGAAAGTGAAGCCAAAATTCGGAGCCGCCGGCCCGAGCTCCCTCTGCCGGTGCCGATCCCGCAGCGCCCGCCCGCATCCCGCCCGGATTCCCTGGATCCCGCCCGGATCCTGCCCGGATCCGGCCCGGATTCCCTGGATCCCACCCGGATCCTGCCCGGATTCCCTGGATCCCACCCGGATCCCGCCCGGATTCTCCGGATCCCGCCCGCATCCCGCCCCGATCCCTCCTGCATCCCGTCCCGATCCCGCTCGGATTCTCCGGATCCCGCCTGGATCCCTCCCGCATCCCGCCCCGATCCCGCCCGGATCCCGGGATGCTCTTCCCGGAGCGCTCGCAGGGCTCCATCCCTGCTCCAGAGCAGGTGGAAGCTCCTTGGATTATTTATTTAGGAGTGGAAGGATTCCAGCCCCCGAGCGGGAATTGGTTTATCCCGATCCAGGCAGAAAGTTGGCGGCAGGATCTGGAAAAGCCGGGAAGTAAAAAATAATAATAAAAAAAAGCCCAAAAAAAACTTGATTCAGGTTTGAGCCAAGCTCAGATCATGGGAGTGAAGTGTCCTGAGTTCCCTGTTTTTGCTGCTCAGAATTGCTTCGGGGGGGTCTTTTTCAGGAAGTTCATTTGGGAAAATATCCCAATTTCCTGGGTGATGTGTGTGGCTGGAACGGCCAAATCCTCCTGCATCACAAGAAGCTTTTTGGGGCTGTTCAGCCTGGAGAAGAAAAGCTCTGGGCAGAGCTTAGGGCCCCTTCCAGGGCCTAAAGGGACTCCAGGAGAGCTGAAGAGGGACTGGGGACAAGGGATGGAGGGACAGGACCCAGGGAATGGCTTCAGACTGAAGGAGGGAAGGTTTAGGTTGGATTTTAGGATGAAATTCTTCCCTGGCAGGGTGGGCAGGCCCTGGCACAGGGTGCCCAGATTTGCTGTGGCTGCCCCTGGATCCCTGGCAGTGCCCAAGGATGTCCAGGCTGGACACTGGGGCTGGGAGCAGCCTGGGACAGTGGGAAGTGTGTGGAATGAGATGATCCTTAAAACCCCTTCCAACCCAAACCATTCTGGGATTCTTTAAGCCTCTGGTTCAGCAAATTGACTTTTTTTTCAAAGGAAAATCTCCTGCACACACCCCCAGAGCTCCCACCAACTCCAGCAGGAAGCCAGGATGCCCTGGCAAGGTTTCCACAAGAAATTCAGGCAGTGCCAGGATTTTACTTCCATATTTGCAATAAGCATGAAAATCCAAGCGGATTAAGCACCTCCTTTTGTCCAGGAATTCCCACTTCGTGGAGTAGTAAATGAATTTTCTCCTCTCTTCTTCGTTGTCACAGTCAGAGAAAAAAACTTCCAATTGATTTTTGGTTTAGACTTTTTATTTTTCATTTTTTTCTTCTTTTGTGGAGGGAGAAGACAAAGGAAGAACAGGAATTGTGCTAAGGAAGGATTGTAGGATTAGACCCTATGGAAGAGCAAGGTTTCCTGAGATCTTCTAGGACTTCTTAGAAGGTGCCATCAGAGAGATTCCAAATAAAATTGGGATTTTTTTATCTCCCCTTTTTTTTTTCTAATTTTCTTTAAAAAAATAAATGTTGGGATTTTTAAATCTCCCCTTTTTTCTCATTTTCTTAAAAAATAAATGTTGGGATTTTTAAATCTCCCCTTTTTTTCTCATTTTCTTAAAAAATAAATGTTGGGATTTTTAAATCTCCCCTTTTTTTCTCCCCATTTTCTTCAAAAAAATAAATCTCCTTACAGTGCTCCTTCCCCAGGCAGGGGTCTTTGCTCCAGCTGATTCCCAATGTTTTCCAGGATGAGCTCCACATCCTGCTGCCTTCACAGCAGCCTCCAGCCCAGGTTTGGATTCCTATGGAATAAGCAGCAATGAACTCGCTATCAAAACAAGCAAGGACTCCCAAAAAAAACCACAAACAACCAAACAAGAGGAGTTTGAACTCAGTCAGCAAAGAGCTTTTGGAGCACCAAGGGCTGGTGAATCACCACTTTTTCCCTCCCTCAGCAACTCCATCCCTGCCTGGAGCCCCGGGGAGGGCAGGTGGAGTGGGAAGGGCATGACTTCAGAAAGTTAAAAAAAAAAAACCCTTCCAAAAAGAAAAAAAAGAGAAGAGCAGAAAGTCGACATCACCCCAGTCATGTGATGCAGAAGGACCAATGGAGGCAGGTCCTGGAAAGGGGAACAGTTAAATTTGTAATTTGGGTTGTGTGAAACACTTCTTTGGGCCTCATAAACAACCACAGAACCACAAGTTGGGTACGGAGGCAGTCACCCAAGAGCGGGTCCGGGATATTGGTCAGCAGGGAGGGCGAATCGTTGTGCCTGCAAACCACAGGGTTTCGGAGGGTGGTAAGCATCATCAACCACAACCAAGCCGCTGGGGTTTTTTTTTCTTTTCTCCCCCTCCTTCTTTTTAAGAAACAATTTCGGAGTTCTTTGAGCAAAAAAAGGAGCTCAGGGTCCGCTGCCGAGGCGCCGGGATGGAGCCGAGCGGGATGGTTTGGAGGAGGGTGGTGGCAATGACCGGTCTTCATTTTTCACTCCCCAAGGTGGAAGGAACCCTAAATTCCCTCCTAGTGAAGAGAGAGTGAGTTTTAAAGAGGAAACAATGGCTTCAAACAGCATATTTGAGTCACTTCCTTCTTACCAGCACTTCTTGAGAGGTAAGTGCCATTCAGAATTTCTTAAATGTGTGTTTTGCTTTGCCGTGTTTCAGAAAATGCATGTTTGGAGAGGATCTGGGCACTTCCTTGTAGTACATGGGGTTTTTTTTTTTCCACTTCACTTTTCTTTGAGTTGGTATCTGGGCTTGCAGAAACATCATCTCGTTGCTTATCAGTTAAGGAGATTACAACGAGGACTCGTTTAAGCTGTTCAAACAACCATTGCGTGCTCGGGAATTTGCTCGTCCTAAATCCAAGTGGGCTGGGATAATTCCTGGGAATTACTGCAGGTACAAGAGTGGCAGCACAAGTCCCTTTTTTGGGGACTTTTTGAGCAGCTGCCATGACAAATGACAGCGCAGGGAGGGAGCAGCAAGCCCAGCCAGCAGAGCAGGATTTAGGCTGGGCTTAAGGCTCGGAAAAAAAGGCTTAGCAACCTGCTTAAAGCTAGCTGGAACTCACGTGGCTCGGGGATGGGAGTTCTGGGGATGGACTCGGAGGCTCTGGGGATGCTGTGATGGTGAAGGAGCAGCTGCAGCCCTGGCAGCGCTCCGGGGGGAACTGAAGGGCTTCAGGCAGCAATCTGTGTTTTGTCACCCAGTGACCAAGAGGTTGTAACGTTCTTGCGGTGTTCTCACCACCCCCCGTGGAGCCGATGCTTTAGTCATGGCTTTAGTCACAGCTCAGGCAGGCACCGGCACGGGAAACTTCTCTGCTTCCCGGGAATCACCTTCCCAAATAACCGCTGCCGCTGAACTTTTCCCCTCGCCACTCAAGCTGCGCCCACGTGGGTGACAAGGACACGGAGCCTGTCCCAGCCCAGGCTTGGCCAGAGAGCAGCACTCCAGAGCTGGTTTTAGCCCCAGACTGGCCGGCCTGGCTGCGTGCGGGTGTGAGTCAGAGTTTATTCCCATTAATAACGGGGAATGCGGAAGGCAGCTCCCAGCTGCTGTGTCACCCCTGGCACCCCGCGGGTCACAGCTCCCCGACAGGGCAGCCTGCCCGAATCATACCCAGCTCTGCTCTTCAAATCTTTTTTTTTTTCCGCTCTTCTTCTCCTCATATCCGAAGTTTTTTTCCATCTTTTTCCTGGCACTGGAGCCTGTGAGTCACCAGCACCTCCTCGCCTGGGCGGGGGAGATGCTGGAGGGTGAGCAAGAGGTGCCCGAGTGCTGACATTGCTCAGCACCCCAGCAGGGAAAGGAAGCAATACTGCTAAAATAACAAGCAGCATCTTCCTGCAATTCGTCAGCCTTTTTTATTTTTTTTTTAATTGAATTTATTTCTTTTTTTTAAGCTCAGCAACTGCTCGGCCTTTAATCTGTAGCGCAGGAAGGGTTCTTGGGGAAATTTTGTGCGTCTGATGAAGAGCAGAGGGAACCTCGTGCTTGAGCAGTGCCAGAGCTCAGCCAGGCCACGGGACGGGATGGGGAGCAGGGGTCGTGTGCTTGGCGGGAGCCCAAAAAATTTGAGAGCAGCTGGTTGAAAACCAAGGGTTGGTTTGTCCAGAAAAGGAGGAGTTTCATTAAAGCTGCTTAATCCAGCAAGAGATTTCGCTCAACACCCCAGAATGGGGTTTATTTTTGTCCTTACTACTCATTTTTGGCGTTAATGTTGCTCCAGCACCAGGATTTCAGTTTCTTTGGGGACTGGGCTACAAGCAGGGCTAGGCTGGGATTCATCTGGACACCTTAGGAACACCTGGAATGTTCCAGGCCAGGCTGGATGGGGCTTGGAGCACCCTGGGATAGTGAGAGGTGTCCCTGCCCATGGCAGGGGGTGGAATGGGATGACCTCCAAAATCCCTTCCACCTCAAACCATTCCTTGTTTTTACATTTGCATCACATTTTCTACTCAACTTTGGCAGCCCAGGCGCAGATCCTGGCGCAAGATCCTGCAGAACCTCGGGTGAAGAGGTCTTTTCCTGCAGAAAAACTCGGGTCAAACCCTTCAGTTGGGTTGTAAAACGAACGTTTCACCATCTCCAGAGAACGCTGTGCGTGTGAGAGCGCGGAACGGTTTTCCAGCAGTTCCCTTTCCGTCCCTTTCTCCACTCAAACGAACTCCGGGCGGTTTCAAAATCCCGGGCACAGCAAAAGGAACGTTTGGGCTGGGGAGCAAGAAAAATAATCCTCCTTAGGGGTGGGTTGTCCTCACCCTGTTTCTCAACAGGCCTTGCAAAGAAGCGTCCCCGAAGCGCCTCTGTTCTGCTTTTTTCGCGCCAAAATTTATTGCGCTTTCCCCGCCAACCGAAATCGTGAGGAAAAAGGGGAAAAAGAAGTTGTTTTCTCCGTGGGTTTCCCGTTATCAGGGCACGCAGCTCTGCGAGGAGGAAATCCATCATTCTTCAGGAGCCTGATACCCGGTGAAAATTGGGAGAAAAAGCAAGGAGTGGGGAAGCAGCAGCCCCCGAGGGCAGGGACAGGCACCAAAGCCCGACACGTTCACGGGGTGTGGTGCACCACAAAGGATGTGGCCCTTCTTCTATCACCCCACAGCAGCTCCTCGCTGAGGGAATGGGGAGCAGGGCTGGAAAACTCCTGAATTCCCAGCACATTCCAAGGGGAAATTTTGGGATGGGGCATCCAAATGAGGCCTTGGAGGTCTTGGGTTAAAGAGTGACCCTGTAGATTTTAGAGGATGGAATAACGACATCACACACCCCGCTGATTTTTATCATTCCTGGTTTTATAATTTCTAATTTTAAAATTTCTAATTTCATCATTCCGAATTTTATCAGTTTGAAATTTTGGAATTTCTAATTTTATCATTTTGAATTTTATCAGTCCTGATTTGATCATTTCTAATTTTAAAATTTCTAATTTTAAAATTTCTAATTTTATCATTTCAAGTTTTATCATTTCTAATTTTATCATTCCAAATTTTATCATTTCAAATTTTATCATTTCTAATTTTATCATTTTGAAATTTTATAATTTCAGATTTTATCATTTTGAATTTTAGAATTCCCAGTTTTAAAATTTCTAATTTTAAAATTTCTAATTTAAAAATCTTGAATTTTATCATTTCTAATTTCATCATTTCTAATTTTATAATTTCTAATTTTATAATTTCTTAAGGTTATTACATTGTCCTATAAGATTCCCTCATAATTTTGCCCATAAAAAAACCAGAATTAATCTTTTCATGGAGCTCAAAACAGCACCATAATATTTTCCAGGAGGGCACTTTTCCCCTCATTTTTCTTTCAAGGTCTGATTCTTTCAGTATGCAAAGAAGTTTACTCCTGGTTTTGTCTTTGTGATGTTATTTATTTTATCTAATTAATTTATTTTGATTTTATTTAATTAATCATGGCCATGGTGTGACATTTTGATGCTTTGTTAACAAATGGGAATGATAAAACAGCACCTTTATGACATGGAAAAACAGAAAAATGGACTGTGGGGAATTTCTTCTGAGTCCTGCAGTGCCAAGGAATAACCAGGCATTGAGGGATTCTCGCCTTGTAAATGTGAAATTAAAGTGTGGTGAGTCCAAGGAAGGGAATGGAGCTGGGAAGGGGCTGGAAAACACATCCTGGGAGGAGCAGCTGAGGGATTTGGGGAGGTTTGGGGGAGAAAAGGAGGCTCAGGGGGGACCTCATTGCTCCCCACAAGTCCCTGCCAGGAGGGGCAGGGAAAGGAGGAGAGGAAATGGCCTCAAATTGCACCAGGGGAGGCTCAGGTTGGAGACTGGAACAGAAAATTCCCCTGGCAGAGTGGGGAGGCCTTGGAATGAGCTGCCCAGGGAGGTTTGGAGTGGCTGGCTCTGGCAGTGCTCAGGAGCAGTCTGGATGTGGCCCTTGGGGACAGGCTTTGGGGTGATGCTGGTGGCACTGGGGTGGCACTGGGTGATCCTGGAGGGCTCTTCCCACCTTGGTGATTCCATGAACCAAAAGCAAAAGGCAGCTGCACATCCACCAAATACTCAGGGTGCTCCAACTTACAATTGCTCTGCTGCCAGAGTCAGCACCTTGAGGGCTGTGAGGAGTCTCCAGGATGGTCCATCCCAGCCAAAGGTCAGGGTCCTACAAAGCCAAAGGGATGAGATGAAGTGGAGTTTTAGAGTGACAGTCTGGATGTGGCCCTTGGGGACAGGGTTTGGGGTGATGCTGGTGGCACTGGGGTGGCACTGGGTGATCCTGGAGGGCTCTTGAGGATTTAATGGAGAAGCTCTCCCTGCTCTGAAGGTCCTCCCTACCTGGATCCAGGGACACCTGTCCCTGAGCACTCATTGAAAATCAGTGGCTCTGACTTTCCTCGTGGTGGGATTCCCATTGGAAAAGTCCTCAAGTCCCTGGTGCTGGGTGGGGTTGGAGGCTGCAGGGATCAGGGGGTGCCTCCCATCACCTCCAGAATTGTGGATTCCTCATCCCTGGCAGTGCCCAAGGCCAGGTTGGACACTGGGGTTTGGAGCAGCCTGGGACAGTGGAAGGTGTCCCTGCCCATGATTAATTGTGGAATTGGATGATCTTTAAGGTCCCTCCTAATCCAAACCAGTCTGAGATTCTCTTTTCCCAGCAGCATCAATTCCCTTTTCACTCCGAAAAAGAAAATTTTTCAAGCCTTTTCCAGGCCGCCTGCCCCATATAACAAAGAGTTAATTTGTGTCAGCGTTAAAAACCACTGACTGCAGCTTGTGAATAGGAAATTGAACTAAAGCTCATAAAAACCTTGGCTTACAAGTAGAAAAACCTTGCACAATGTCTGAGTTACACAGCCTGGGCTCTTTTTTTCACTTGAAAGCCTTGAGAAACGTCGCGAGGCCCGAACGCAGGAAGTGAAAAGTCTGACAGAGCTGAACACGCTGCTCTGGTGAGATCAAGAGATTTTCTCCTGCGCCAAAATATCTCCCTGAGTGTTTGAGCAGCCACGCTCCGGCCAGGGATGGGTTGGGCTGAGTCTAAAAAGGATTTAGGCTCTGTCTGCTCTGCACCTCCCTCAGATCGCTTTGCCTTTGCCCTTTATCACTTGGCTGTTAATTAGAGACTGTTGGGTGTTGTAGCATGAAGGAAAATTCCAGCTCTGAGGTGGCTTTTTTGGTGGAAAACGAAATTATTTTACTGCCAGGGGATGCAGTAACACTAGAAAATAAACTGCATCTTTCTTTTGGTTTTTGGTGACCAGGAGATAATCATGATTTAGTTTGACTGCTGAGGGATGATCCCAAAAGAACAGGCTGCTTATCTTGGTGAAATGTGAAATGTGAAATGTGAAATGTGAAATGTGAAATGTGAAATGTGAAATGTGAAATGTGAAATGTGAAAGCCAGGGGTAGTGGTGAGTTTATGAAAGCAATTTTTGAAATTTGACTTCAGAGTAAAGAATGAGCACCTCAGTCATGCTGTGTTTGAGAGGGGAGAGTCTGTACCTAAACCCCTGGAAATTGGATTTAGGCTTTGAAAAGCCAAGGAGAAACAAGCCCAAGGAAAGAGCAGATTTCTCTGTGGGTTACCCCAAACCCAGGAGAAAAATCTGCCTGTGCCATCCTGCCACGTGCAAATGGGAATTCCAGGATGGCTTCCAGACATCCAAAGGGATTCCCAGAGGGCCAGGAAGGATTGGGAATGGAGAGCAAGGCTGAAAGGCAGAGTGGGCATTACATTGCACCCGGGGAGCTTTATTTATATATTTTATATATTTTTTTATATTTTTATATTTTTATCTTTTTTATTTTTATATTTTTTATATTTTTATATTTTTTATATTTTTTATATTTTTATATTTTTTATATTTTTATATTTTTTATATTTTTATATTTTTTATATTTCTTATATTTTTTATACTTTTTTATATTTATAAATCCAAGGTTTTAACAGAACCCTAAAAACACCAGGATCTGTCTGTACATAACAGAGCCTCCCAGAACTGTTTAGCTTGGAAAAACCCTTCAAGATCATCACCAATTTCTTAATAAATACCAGCCAGGCTGAGGAAAAAAAGAAATAAAATCTCTGGAAGGGTTAATCTTCCCTTTTAAAATTGCACCAGGGGAGGTCTGTTTATATTTTTTATATTTTTTATATTTTTAATACTTTTAATATTTTTAATATTTTTAATATTTTTAATATTTTTATATTTTATATTTTTTTATATTTTTAAATCTGTAAATCCAAGGCTTTAGCAGAACCCTAAAAACACCAGGATCTGTCTGTACATAACAGAGCCTCCCAGAACTGTTTACCTTGGAAAAACCCTTCAAGATCATCAACAATTTCTTAATAAACACCAGCCAGGCTGAGGAAAAAAAGAGATAAAAAAAAGAAAAAAGAAAAAAAGAAATAAAAGGAAAAAAAGAAATAAAATCTCTGGAAGGGTTAATTCTCCCTTTTTAAAATGCATCAGGGGAGGTTTGTTTATATTTTTGATATTTTTAATATTTTTAATACTTTTAATACTTTTAATATTTTCAATATTTTCAATATGTTTAATATTTTAATATTTTTATTATTTTTAATTTTTAAATTTTTTAAATATTTTAAATATTTTAAATATTTTAAATATTTTAATATTTTTAATATTTTTATATTTTTTAATATTTTTTCTATCTATAAATCCAAGGCTTTAGCAGAACCCTAAGAACACCAGGATCTGTCTGTACATAACAGAGCCTCCCAGAACTGTTTACCTTGGAAAAACCCTTCAAGATCATCACCAATTTCTTAATAAATACCAGCCAGGCTGAGGAAAAAAAGAAATGAAATCTCTGGAAGGGTTAATTCTCCTTTTTTAAATTGCATCAGGGGAGGTTTGTTTATATTTTTGATATTTTTAATATTTTTAATAATTTTAATATTTTAATATTTTCAATATTTTTAATATTTTTAATATTTTTAATATTTTTAATATTTTTAATATTTTTAATATTTTAATATATTTTTATATTTTTTGTATTTTTTATATCTATAAATCCAAGGCTTTAACAGAACCCTAAAAACACCAGGATCTGTCTGTACATAACAGAGCCTCCCAGAACTGTTTACCTCGGAAAAACCCTTCAAGATCATCACCAATTTCTTAATAAATACCAGCCAGGCTGAGGAAAAAAAGAAATAAAATCTCTGGAAGGGTTAATTCTCCCTTTGCCTCTCCCTGCCCTGTTTGGGAGCACAAACCAAACCCTGTTAAAGCTGGGGAAGAAAGGTCCCCTGTAAGCAGCTCTGTCATCTGCCGGATGATTTGTGGCTTCCTCCAGGACATCTGGGATTGGCCGTGGCCAGGGACAGGCCTGGGTGACTCAGTGGGATGAGAGGACAAGAAAACATCGCCCTCCCTCGTTTTCTGTGCTCTGGAGAGGCTCGGTGATGTTTGGATAAACGTGAGTCAGCTGCCCAAATTGTGCAGTGAGATCCCCTGTCTGAGAGGCACCCAGGAGCTGTAGGAATTATGCAGATTCCCACTGCAATTTCCAGAATAAATGACTTTTTTTCACTGGGATCGCAGCCAAAGCCTGGCTTTACAATCAGTTTAAATTTAAGAATAAAATTAAAAGTTTTAGTCCAGCAGTGGTGGGGGTTGAAGCACCAGAGCACCCTCAAAAGGCTCCAGTTTGTGGGTGAAGCCCACACCAGAATATCCTCAGTGATGCTGAGATCAAGGCATGCCAGTCCTGACAGTGGAAAGAGTAGGAATTATGCAGATTCCCAATCCAATTTCCAAAATAAATGACTTTTTTTTCACTGAGATCGCAGCCAAAGCCTGGCTTTACAACCAGTTTAAATTTAAGAATAAAACAAAATATTTTAGTCCAGTTAAACTGAATGTTTTAGTCCATCAGTGGTGGGGGTTGAAGCATCAGAGCACCCTCAAAAGGCTCCAGTTTGTGGGTGAAACCTGTGCACACATCAGAATATCCTCAGTGATGCTGAAATCAAGGTGGGTCACACACAGAGCCGGAATTATGCAGATTCCCAAAGGCATTTCCAGAATAAATGACATTTTTCACTGAGATTGCAGCCAAAGCCTGGCTTTAAACCAGTTTAAATTTAAGAATAAAATTAAAAGTTTTAGTCCAGCAGTGGTGGGGTTTGAAGCATCAGAGCACCCTCAAAAGGCTCCAGTTTGTGGGTGAAGCCCACACCAGAATATCCTCAGTGATACTGAGATCAAGGTGGGTCACACACAGAGCTGGAATTATGCAGATTCCCAATGGCATTTCCAAAATAAATGACTTTTTTTTCACTGAGATCGCAGCCAAAGCCTGGCTTTACAATCAGTTTAAATTTAAAAATAGAACTAAATATTTTAGTCCAGTTAAACTGAATGTTTTAGTCAAATAAAACTAAATATTTTGGCCCAAAACACCGAATTTTCTGCAAAGCTTTATCCAAACCATGGAAATAGAAGTAGAAAAGGGCACAGGAGGAGTGGGTGTGAAGCAGGGAAGGACAGGGTGAGGGCAGCTCTACCTGGGAGAGTTCCCAGCTCATCCTGGATGCATTCTGGAGGATTCCCCACTTCTGCTGCGAGTGAAACTCTGTCAAACTGGGCACTTTCACTTCGTGGAGATCTGTGAGAACACTTTCCCTGCCTTTGCTCAATCTGGGTATTTCTATTTCCAACCTGTAGATTTTGGTTCGAGTTTCTCCTTCCAGTGAACCCCAAAGCAGTCTGAGATGGGCTTGGGGTTTTTTTTCTTTCGCCTCGTGAATATTTTGTCTTGCAGGACATTTCCTCTCATCTGCTTTCACACTGAAGCTGTGATTTTGAAAGCCCAGAAGCTGCGTTTAGGTTGGGTTTTGTCTGCAGGTTGAAAGGTTTATGTCTTACAGATCTTTCTGTGAATGCGCTGGGAGGAAACCCGAAACCTGTCAGGTTTTATGAGATTTGCTATAAACATTTCAAGCTGCTGTGCTCAGGGCGAGCCCTGCCACCCTCATCGAATCAGCAGCTCGGAGCCAGCCCTTCCAGTGGCTTTTTGGGGTGTTTATAAGGGAAAGGAGTGGTTGGGAAATGCCTGGGTGAGGAACAGCGTGGGGATGAGGGTGTGTGACAAATGTCAGGGGCCTCCAAAGCCCCAGCAGCACCTGCAGCTCCCAGAAGTTCATTTTTTACGTGGTTTTATGGAATTTGCCAGTGCTGTGACAGCCAGGCCTGGGCTTAGAGATCCACAGAATCATGGAATTATCCAGGTGGGAAGAGATCTTCGGGATCACCCAGTGCCACCCCAGTGCCACCAGCATCACCCAAACCCTGTCCCTAAGGGCCACATCCAGACTGCTCCTGAGCACTCGGGATCTGGGTGCCACAGGAGCAGCTGATCTGCTGGAATGTTGCTGCTTTCCAGAGGGATCCTGACAGCCTGGCCCCAAAATATTCCTGCCTGCTAAAATCCTGTCTGTAAATATCCCAATGAGCCCATGGCTGAAGGGCACAGACCCCACCAGGGTGCACTGTCCTTCATTCCTGCTGCACAGGGACGCCTGGCATGGATCTTTGTGGCTCAGGACAAATCCCAGAGTCCCAGATTGCCAAAATCACCCAGGTGGGGAGAGACTTCCATGGTCAGGCAGTGCCAGCATCAGCCAAAGCCTGTCCCCAAGGGCCACATCCAGACTGCTCCTGAGCACTGCCAGAGCCAGCCACTCCAAACCTCCCTGGGCAGCTCATTCCAAGGCCTCCCCACTCTGCCAGGGGAATTTTTTTTCCCAATCTCCAACCTGAGCCTCCCCTGGTGCAATTTGAGGCCATTTCCTCTCCTCCTTTCCCTGCCCCTCCTGGCAGGGACTTGTGGGGAGCAATGAGGTCCCCCCTGAGCCTCCTTTTCTCCGAAGGAGAATTATTCTCCAAATAATTGATGGCCACTTTGTCCCTGTGTGAGTGGAACCCGGTTTTTATCCTAAAAATTGGCTCTGGGGCACATTTTCTGTCCCCAAAGGAAGGGGAAGTGTGGCTGCAGGATTGTGTTTAAAGCAGGGCTACCTTAAATCTGCCCTGGCTGTTCAAAATCAGTAGTGAAAGCCCTGAAATTCATTTCCTGCCCTCACTCATCACCACAGCTCATCCTGGCAGCAGGGGTGGCTGGATGGGGCTCCCCTCACCTTCAAAAGGACATTGAGGGGCTGGGGAGTGTCCAGAGATGGGAAAAGGGGCTGGAAAACACATCCTGGGAGGAGCAGCTGAGGGAGCTGGGAAAGGGCTGAGCCTGGAGCAAAGGAGGCTCAGGAGGGACCTCATTGCTCCCCACAAGTCCCTGCCAGGAGGGGCAGGGAAAGGAGGAGAGGAAATGGCCTCAAATTGCACCAGGGGAGGCTCAGGTTGGAGACTGGAACAGAAAATTCCCCTGGCAGAGTGGGGAGGCCTTGGAATGAGCTGCCCAGGGAGGTTTGGAGTGGCTGGCTCTGGCAGTGTTCAGGAGCAGTCTGGATGTGGCCCTTGGGGACAGGGTTTTGGGTGATGCTGGTGGCACTGGGGTGGCACTGGGTGATCCTGGAGGGCTCTTCCCACCTTGGTGATTCCATGAACCAAAAGCAAAAGGCAGCTGCACATCCCCCAAATACTCAGGGTGCTCCAACTTACAATTGCTCTGCTGCCAGAGTCAGCACCTTGAGGGCTGTGAGGAGTCTCCAGGATGGTCCATCCCAGCCAAAGGTCAGGGTCCTACAAAGCCAAAGGGATGAGATGAAGTTGAGTTTTACAGTGACAGTCTGGATGTGGCCCTTGGGGACAGGGTTTGGGGTGATCCTGGTGGCACTGGATGACCCTGAAGGGCTCTTGATGATTTTGTGATGCTGTAAAACCAGAGGAGCCTGCAGTGCACATCACCCAGAGAGGCCACAGATCGGAGAGAGGAGCTCCACCCATTTCGTGGGAAGGGCTTTGCGTTTCAGAATTCAGTTACCAGATAACATCAGACTTCTGTAAAACACTTCTGGTTTTCAGGACTTTGTATGACTCAGGTGGAACAGAATTCATATCTGGAAGATACACTCACGTTAAGACCTCGTTAACGAGGTTTTAAACTGAAAGAGAAAGGTTTAGGTTCATTTTTAGAGAGAAATTCTTCTCTGTGAGGATGGTGAGGCCCTGGAATGAAATTCCCAGAGAAGCTGTGGCTGCCCCATCCCTGGAAGTGTCCAAGGGCAGCTGGGATGGTGGAAGGTGTCCCTGCCCATGGCAGGAGTTGGATAAGAAGATCTTTCAAGTCCCTTCCAACCCAAACCATCCTGAGTCTGTGTTTGTGATTGCTGGTGAATCTCTGGCTGCAATATGTGCTGGTCTCATTGCTCCAAACACTTTTCAGGACATTCAGTTGCCACTTTGTCCATCCTTTTGGCCACCTCTGAGAGGAAAAAGACCCCTCAGCCTGCAGAGTTTTCTCGTTCTCAAACCTGTAAAAGTGATGATGGATGGGGCTGAACACCCACACATTTTTCACACCCAGCATAAAGGACCTTTGCACATTGAAACCAAGAGTGGGGTCTGGCATAGGAACATGAACTTCTTCAGGCTGTCCCTTTCGACATGGAGAAAATGATTTAATTTTCTAAATGAAGCAGGGTTTCATATCCAGTGTGCCTGGAAACTGAATGTGAATGGCTTTGAAGGTCAAAAACCAGAGACAGGATCAACTTTTGGGGTTTAAAAGGGAGGAGCCATTGAGATTTCAGAGTAACAGTCAGAACTTTGAATGCTGGGCTGGTTTTCTTTTCCTCTAATAGGGATTGCAGTGGAAATTGTCATTTTTGTCACCAGTTCCTCAGGGAATGGGCACAGCCCCGAGGCTGCCAGAGCTCCAGGAGCGTTTGGGGATGCCCAGGCTGGGATTTTTGGGGGTCTGTGCAGGGCCTGGAGTTGGATTCCATGATCTTTGTGGGTCCCTTTCACTCAGGATATTCCATGGTTCTATAAATCCCGTTTGGGATAACAAGACATTGCCAACATTTAGGGATTTCGGGGTGAATTTGTGTCATGAACCTGATTTCTAGGCAAGGAAAGATGATTTAGGGTCACAATTGACTGGGGCAGTTAAAACAACCTGGGATTCTGTGTGCATGGAATCTGATCCAAGAGTCAGGGAAACCACTGGAAAGACCTGGAAAGACCTGGAAAGACCTGGCTGATGGCTTTGGGCTTTGGATGAGAGCTGGGATGACTCCTGTGCTGCAGAAAAAGGTGTGGCACTGACGGCCCAGGTCAGCAGCTCCTTTCCACCTCTGCTTTTTGCTTTGGAGCAGCATCATGGAATCCTGGAATGGTTTGGGTTGGGAGGGACCTCAAAGCCCATCCAGTGCCACCCCTGCCATGGCAGGGACACCTCCCACTGTCCCAGGCTGCTCCCAGCCCCAGTGTCCAACCTGGACATCCTTGGGCACTGCCAGGGATCCAGGGGCAGCCACAGCAAATCTGGGAATTCCAGCCCAGCCCCTCCCCACCCTCCCAGGGAACAATTCCTGCCCAAAATCCCATCTAATCCAGCTCTTTGGCAGTTTGAAGGCAAGGGTCAGACAAGGGGTAAGGTGCAGATAATCAGGAGCTCATCAGCTCTTCCCGGCTCTTTCCTCTGGTGCCACTTTAGGGCAGTGAATGAAACCCCACTGATTAATTCTATTCCAGCCCCTCATTATCATCAAAGGGAACAATTCCCGCCCAATATCCCATCTAAACTTAAAATTTTTCACTCTGAAGCCATTCCCTGTGTGCTGTCCCTGCAGCCCTTGGGAATTGTCTCTCTCCATGGTTCCTGGGGCTCCTTCAGGCCCTGCAAGGCCACCCTGAGCTCAGCCCAAAGCTTCTCCTCTCCAGGCTGAACAATGCCAGCTGTGCCAGCCTTTCCTGCCAGCAGAGCTGCTCCATCCCTCTGCTCATCCTGGAGCCTCCTCTGGATTTGCTCCAGGAGGTCAATCCTGGCCCTTCCTGCCCTGTTTTGCCCCGTTCTCAGGATGTGCTGAATCCAAAATGCCTCAGTGTGAGCCACAGGTCCCAATTCCAGCTCCCCTTGGTGCCTTGGCTCCTTTTTCCAGGTTTATCAGGGCAGCCCCCTCCCAGTCCTTCCCTCCTGTGACAGCTCCAGGTTTTGGGCACATCCCTGACCCACATGGAGAGGGAAAAGCAGGTCCTGAGGTTTTGGGGTGTTCCTGCTTTGGCTAAACCATCCCAGCTGGAGATCAAAAGCACTTTTGAAACAGAGCAGTTGGAGGTTTTTCATGTGTCCCAGCCCTTTTCAGCCTTTGGAAAAGCCCATTCCAGGCAGAGGGAGCAGGAGATGCTCCAGATCCTGGTCTGAGGGGGTCAGGAGTGGGGCCAGGCTGGACATGAGCTCAACCTCGGAAGTTTCAGCCTTATACAACTTCCTACACAGAGGTTCTGGTTAAAACAAACCAAAAACCAAAAATCCCAAATATGATTGAACAGAAAATTGTGATCAGATTTCAACTCAATCTTTTCCCTGCTCCTGAACTTGTTTTCTGGCTGAATTCCCTCCCTTGTTAAGGTGAAAAATTTGAATATTTCAAGGCCTTGCTGGATTTTTTTTTTAAATGGGTTGGTTTTTTTTGTTTTATTTGGGTTTTTTTTTAATCTGCAGAAAATCGAGGCCTCTCTTATTTGAAACTGCAGTTCAAAGAGGAACGAGAAATTAAATAAATAACCTACAGAAAAAAAAAACAACCCCATGAGCTGTCCTATTTTAGGATGCAATTACCTGCAGCAAAGTTCCCCTCACTTCTTTCTTGGCAGTGAGAAAACAAAGCACCTCGTGACTGAGGCCTGCAGGAAATGCTGCTCTCTGCAACATTTGCCACCGGCAAATTCACCCAGACATTTCCAGTGCATGACTTAGGCTGCAAATCCTGCTGCTGGTTTGCATTTCTGCAGCTGGACACCAACCTGCTTTGAGTTATCATAAAACAAAGGCAAAAAAATAAAATAAAATAAAATAAAATAAAATAAAATAAAATAAAATAAAATAAAATAAAATAAAATAACCGAGTGGATTAAAGATTTGACTTCAAAAAAAAATCCATTTTCAATATTTTTTGGCAGAATTCAGTGTAAAAAAGAGGGTGAGAATGTCAGGAAGGGGAAGGAGCTTTTAATTTTGTGTCTGATTTAGGCCTTGAATAGCAAAGCCACTTTTCCTCTGCTGAGCTGTATTTCTGGGGGCTGCATTTTCCAGCTGGAATGGGGCAGATTCCCGAGCAGCTGGAGCTGCCAGGGATTCAGGGAATTGCTGGGAGATGGAAACCTGAGGCCCAGCTGCTGAAATTTGAGCCACAGGTGTTTGGAGCTGCCTTCGCCCGTGAGTTAAAATAAAGAATAGAGAAAACTCCCCCAGGTCGCGCTCCCAGAATAATCCACTGGCATTTTTCCAGGGTTTTGGTTCTTTTTTTGGGAAGCTCAGTGTTTGAAGTCAATCCCCCATTGTTCATCCTGCTGGGTTATTCAATTCTTGTCCTTCCCTTCCCTGGTGTCTTCCCGCTTTGGTTGGGATCGGATGGATCCAGGTGGCCCAAAGAAACCCTGGAATTCCTCTCTTTGATCCTGATTCCTGGAGCTTTATCCCTGTCCAAATGATGCAGAAAGTCAGGAAGGGATCGTGGAATCACAGAATCATGGAATGATGGAATCAGGGAATCCTGGATTGGTTTGGGTTGGGAGGGACCTTAAAGATCATCTCATTTCAGCCCCTTTCCACTCAGAGCTTTCCACCATCCCAGGCTGCTCCAAGTCCCATCCAAGCTGGCCTTGGACACTTCCAGGGATGGGAAATCCCCAAACTCTCTGGGATGGAAGGATTGGCTTCTCCTGGAGTCGCTGGGCAGTCCTGCTCTTTAATTTCTGAGTTTCCAGAGAGTCCTGAGTCAACAAGTGCTGAATACACCTCCAAAGTTCCTGATTTTCTCCCAAAATCTCAAGTTCAGGACTCTGTGCATCAACAGGTTCCTGTGGGATCTTAATTTCCTTTCTCCAGGCTCTCCTAGAAGGATTCTGCATGAGCCTGGGCCTGGTAATTTTGGTGATGCAATGACATCAACGTTAATTTTGGTACTGCAAAGCTCGAAAGTGGCGCGTGCTGGGCGTGGGAGGGTGAAAATGGTAGGAAAAAGAGAATTCTTTCTGAACTGGTTTCTTCTTCCACTCGAATCGATGTGAAACTCGGGAGGCAGCTTGTGTCAAGAGCTCTGATGCAAGCTGTGATGTGGTAGATAAAAAGTGAGGAGGGTTTGGAGCCAAAGGCTTGGTTCGAGTCAAGATTAGAGCAGGGCAGAAGTTGTGCCTCCTGTGCAGGGAATTGCTGGGCTCAGCCCCTGCCCGTTCCTCTGGTGCCACTGCTGGGCCCTGGAGCAGAGCCTGGGCCCTGCCCTGACCCTCCCTGTACACAGGGACACCCAGGGACACACAGGGATGGACAGGGACGGACAGGGATGGACAGGGACACACAGGGACACACAGGGACACACAGGGACACACAGGGACACACAGGGACACACAGGGATGGACAGGGATGGACAGGGACACACAGGGACACACAGGGATGGACAGGGACACACAGGGACACACAGGGATGGACAGGGATGGACAGGGATGGACAGGGATGGACAGGGATGGACAGGGACACAAAGGGATGGACAGGGACACACAGGGACACACAGGGACACACAGGGACGGACAGGGATGGACTGGGACAGACATGGATGGACAGGGACGGACAGGGATGGACAGGGACGGACAGGGACGGACAGGGACACACAGGGATGGACAGGGATGGACAGGGATGGACAGGGATGGACAGGGACGGACAGGGATGGACAGGGATGGACAGGGACACACAGGGATGGACAGGGATGGACAGGGACAGGCAGGGATGGACAGGGATGGACAGAGACACACGGGGATGGACAGGGACACACAGGGACACACAGGGATGGACAGGGATGGACAGGGATAGACAGGAACACCCAGGGACACCCAGGGCTGAGGGCCCCTCTCAGCTGTGTCCCTCTCCAGGCTGAGCAGCCCCAGCTCCCTCAGCCTCTCCTGGGCACGGAGCTGCTCCAGGCCCTTCCTCAGCTCCACTGGAGCCACTCCAGGAGCTGCCTTTGCCCGTGAGTTCAAACAAAGGAATAGAGAAAACTCCCCCAGGTTGTGCTCCCAGAATAATTCACTGGCATTTTTCCAGGTTTGGGTTTTTTGGGAAGCTCAGTGTTTGAAGTCAATCCCCCATTGTTCGTCCTGCTGGGTCATCCCTGTCCCTGCTGTGCTGAGGAGCCAGGGCTGGACACTCCAGAGGTGCCTCCCAGGGCAGGATCCCTCCCTGATCCCATCATGTTTTGAGGGAAATACTGGGGAATCACTTGGGATGGGGATGGATTGATTGCCTTGAACAGCCTGGGCAGTTACTCCATGGATATTAATTCCATGAAATCCAAATGTTGTTGATGTGGGCCTTCCCCACAACCTGTGGTGAAAATCTCTCTGGTTTCTCATGAGGATTTGTCTTTCTTTCTCCAGTTCAGCTTTGCTTTAGTGGGAAATTCCAAAAAGCTTTCCTTGAAAGCATCCACAGCCACTAAAAGTCTTCTCCTTGGGGGGTAAATTTCCAGATTGAAGCATCCCCTGAATTCAGGGCAGGTCTGGTTTGGTGCAATTAAAAAATTTTAAAGAATTCAAGCAGAGATGCTGTGCTAGGCAGAGCCAGGGGAGCTGATTTCCTACAGACAGGGATGTTCTCTAAAATCCAACAGGGATTGAGTCTGATGGAAGGTTTTTCCTTTCTCGAGGAATCCAAAACCTCCCCCAGGAATCCAAAACCTCCCCCAGGCTCCTTTCAGCTCTGACAGAGCCTCTCAGCCTCGTTTCGTGAAAGCCAAAGGAACTTCAGCCCACTTCTGCTCTATCAACTTTAGTAAAGTTGGCCCACAAACCACAAAAGCTGGGGGAGGGCCAGAGAGAACGAGGAGAGCTCACACACGAGCTCTGCCTCCACAAAAGCAGCCTGGGAGAGGAGTTTGCCGTTCAGTTTGGCCCCAGTGACACCCAAAGAGGATCAAATCCGTCCCTAAATGCTTAAATCACTCTGGGAATGGGATATTCCTCATCTTCATGGGTGAGGAATTAGGGGAGAACGATCAGATCAGAAGTTCAGCAGTTGTGAGAGCCTCGATTTTACAGCTCTGAGCCCAACTATCTCCCAAAAGATCTCGTGTTTGCCTCGAAATTCAGATTGAATCAGGCTGATGTTTTAATCAGAAATTTCCTGAGACCCCCACGTTATTTCAGGGCTGTAATATTGCACCTCTCCAGCTGAATCTCGAAATTCAGATTGGATCAGGCTGATGTTTTAATCAGAAATTTCCTGAGCCCCCCACTTTATTTCAGGGCTTTAATATTGCACCTCTCCAGCTGAATCTCGAAATTCAGATTGGATCAGGCTGATGTTTTAATCAGAAATTTCCTGAGCCCCCCACTTTATTTTGGGGCTTTAATATTGCACCTCTCCAGCTTCAATGCAGTTGAAATAGAAACCACAAAGAAAATTCAGGGAAAAAAGTGTTTTCCAGTCACTTTTGAGCAGCAGGAGAACCTGAAAATACCAAGAGTTGTTTGTGGACATCAAGCTGGACTTGTGGGGTCCCTTCCAACTCAGGACATTCTTGATAGAATCCATAAAATCCTCCCTGCAGAGCAGGAGGTTGTTGTGGGAGAGAGGACTTTATTCATGCATTTAAAACTATTTCTTCTTTTCTTTTCTTGAAAAAAATACAATTGAAAAGCAAAACTTTTTTTGTTTTGAAAATTTAATTCCAGAGCTACTTTAGAATCCCTAAAATCCTCCCAAGCTCCAGCAGAGCAGGAGGTTCTTGGAGGACAGGGAGATGTCAGACTTTATTCATGCATTTTAAATGATTTCTTTTTTTGTTTCTCTTGCAAAAAAAATAATTGAAAAGTAAGACTTCAATTTTTTAAAAAATTTAATTCCAGAGCTACTTTTTTTCCCTTCTCTCTCTCTCTGGTGTTGATCTGGGAAGTTCCAGAAACATTTGCAAGGTGCAGAGCTCTGCTGCAGAGCCAAAGCTGCCGTTGGAAAAGGCTCCACCTCCGGCACAGGGAATGACCTTTGTTCAGGGAATTATCAGGGCAGGGGCAGAGCTTGTTCTGTTTTCCCCGTATCTCCTTTCTGGGTGAAATCCCAGGCTGGTGCCTCGCTCGTTTGCAGGGCAGGTTTCTCTGCAGGGCACCCCAAGCGACCTCGGAGAACAGAATGCGCTCCTTGAGGAGCCTGAGCTGCAGGATTTGGGGCAGGGGGGTGGAAATGGTGTCAGAGAGGTGAAAATGGTGTCAGAGAGGCTGTGAGAGCAGAATTCCAGAATCCCAGAATCCCAGAATCCCCGAGACCATCAAGTCCAAGCTCAATGCCCACCTTGTCCCCAGCCCAGAGCACTGAGTGCCACCTGCAGCCCTTCCTTGGCCACCTGCAGGGATGGTGACTCCAAAGCTCCCTGGGCAGCCCCTGCCAAGGCCTGAGCTCCCTTTCCATGGGCAAATTGCTCCTGCTGTCCAAGCTGAGCCTCCCCTGGCCCAGCCTGAGGCCGTTCCCTCTCCTGCTGTCCCTGTTCCCTGGGAGCAGAGCCCGACCCCCCCTGTGCCCCCTCCTGGCAGGGACTGTGCAGAGCCACAAGGTCCCCCCTGAGCCTCCTTTGCTCCAGGCTCAGCCCTTTCCCAGCTCCCTCAGCCTCTCCTGGGCCTCCAGCCCCTTCCCAGCTCATCCCAGAATCCCAAATCCCTGAGGCTGGCAAAGCCCTGCCAGCCCATGCAGTCCCAGCTGGGCCCTGTCCCCACCTTGTCCCCAGCCCAGAGCACTGAGTGCCACCTCCAGCCCTTCCTTGGCCACCTCCAGTTGCTCCTTTGGCTTTTTGGTAGCATTTCCATAAATCCAGCCCTCACTCCAGTGAAAGGGGGGACAGCACAGCAAAGAAATCATGGAATTCTTCATGGAATCATGGAATGGTTTGGGTTGGAAGGGACTTTTAAACCCATTTCATTCCTGCCCCAGCTTGCTCCAGGCCCTACCCAGCCCAGCCTCTAACAATTCCAGGCCTGGAGCATCCTCAATTTTTCCTGGACCCCTCCAGAGATGCTCCCTTGGCGTTTCAGTGCCGCACAACCCCTCCCTCAACAACAAACTCGAGGTGGAACCCTAAAATCGGAGCCAAACAGGAGCTCAGCCTTTCCCCCCCCCCAAGCCACACAACCGAGCCTCACCACAACTTTTTGTTTTGCTCAGCAGGAAGGAGCTCGGGACACACCTGCACCCACTTTTCCTCCGGGAAAAAACCCCCGCGAGGCTCCAGGCTGGCACCAAGCACCCCCAAAACCCCTGTCCCCGGAGTCCTGGCGCAGCTGGCGGCCCCTTTGGGGCATCCTGTTTGTAGGAAAACAAGTGGCAGTTGCAGGAGGGTTGCGAGAGCGAGCAAACCGCAGCCCCTGCGTGCGGCTGATAAGGGCCCTGCGCTGCTCTTGCAGCAGTTCCGTCCCCGCTCCCCCCCGGCTCTTTCCTGTCCTCGCCTTCTCTCCCCAGATCTGCCGGGCTTTTTGCAGTTATTTTGGTTCCTCAGAAGGGACAGGAGCTCTCCTGCTCGCAGGGGACGCGGGTTTGCTCTCCCCTATGGGGCTGGGGAAGGAGGAGGGTGTGAATAAATGGATTTAAAAAGTGTGGACCCGTCACAGTTTGGGGTTTCGGGCTTGTCACCCTGCCAGCCTGATGTCCCTCTGTTAGGCTGAGTCTAAGCTCTGCCCAGAGCATTTCTGGCGGAGATCAGAGCTGGTGGCACAGAGTGAGAAGAGCTGGGCTTTCATTTCTGAGCTCAGGAGCCGTCAGTGAGACCAAGATCTGTGTTTGTCTCAGTGCGATGCAGGCTTTGAGATGTCACAACTCAAGGGAAAGGACTAAAAGAAATGGACTCAAACTGCACCAGGAGAGGTGTCCCACGCCTTTTCCTTGCTGCTCTCCAGCTCTGCTGAGCTTTTCTCAGTTATTTTGGTTCCTCAGAAGGGACAGGAGCTCTCCTGCTCGCAGGGGACGCGGGTTTGCTCTCCCCTATGGGGCTGGGGAAGGAGGAGGGTGTGAATAAATGGATTTAAAAAGTGTGGACCCGTCACAGTTTGGGGTTTCGGGCTTGTCACCCTGCCAGCCTGATGTCCCTCTGTTAGGCTGAGTCTAAGCTCTGCCCAGAGCATTTCTGGCGGAGATCAGAGCTGGTGGCACAGAGTGAGAAGAGCTGGGCTTTCATTTCTGAGCTCAGGAGCCGTCAGTGAGACCAAGATCTGTGTTTGTCTCAGTGCGATGCAGGCTTTGAGATGTCACAACTCAAGGGAAAGGACTAAAAGAAATGGACTCAAACTGCACCAGGAGAGGTGTCCCACGCCTTTTCCTCGCTGCTCTCCAGCTCTGCTGAGCTTTTCTCAGTTCTTGTGGTTCCTCAGAAGGGACAGGAGCTCTCCTGCTCGCAGGGAACTCGGGTTTGCTCTCTGCTGTGGGGGTGGACACTGGAGAAGGAGGAGGGTGGGAATAAATGGATTTAAAAAGTGTGGACCCGTCACAGTTTGGGGTTTTGGGAGTTAGGCTGAGTCTAAGCCCTGCCCAGAGCATTTCTGGGGGAGATCAGAGCTGGTGACACAGAGTGAGAAGAGCTGGGCTCTCATTTCTGAGCTCAGGAGCTGTCAGTGAGACCAAGATCTGTGTTTGTGTCAGTGCGATGTCACAACTCAAGGGAAAGGATGAAAAAAACCAGACTTAAACTGCACCAGGGGAGGTGCCCCATGCATTTTCTCTCCAGCTCTGAGCTTTTTGCAGTTATTTTGGTTCCTCAGAAGGGACAGGAGCTCTCCTGCTCGCAGGGGACGCGGGTTTGCTCTCCCCTGTGGGGCTGGGGAAGGAGGAGGGTGTGAATAAATGGATTTAAAAAGTGTGGACCCGTCACAGTTTGGGGTTTTGGGAGTTAGGCTGAGTCTAAGCCCTGTTCAGAGCATTTCTGGCGGAGATCAGAGCTGGTGACACAGAGTGAGAAGAGCTGGGCTCTCATTTCTGAGCTCAGGAGCCGTCAGTGAGACCAAGATCTGTGTTTGTCTCAGTGCGATGCAAACTTTGAGATGTCACAACTCAAGGGAAAGGACTAAAAGAAATGGACTCAAACTGCACCAGGAGAGGTGTCCCGTGCCTTTTCCTCGCTGCTCTCCAGCTCTGCTGAGCTTTTCTCAGTTCTTGTGGTTCCTCAGAAGGGACAGGAGCTCTCCTGCTCGCAGGCAGCTCGGGTTTGCTCTCCCCTGTGGGGCTGGAGAAGGAGGAGGGTGTGAATAAATGGATTTAAAAAGTGTGGACCCGTCACAGTTTGGGTTTCGGGAGTTAGGCTGAGTCTAAGCCCTGCTCAGAGCATTTCTGGGGGAGATCAGAGTGGTTGACACAGAGTGAGAAGAGCTGGGCTCTCGTTTCTGAGCTCAGGGGCCGTCAGTGAGACAAAGATCTGTGTTTATATCAGTGAGATGTCACAACTCAAGGGAAAGGATGGAAAAAAACAGACTTAAAATGCACCAGGGGAGGTGTCCCGTGCCTTCTCCCTGCCTCTCTCCAGCTCTGCTGAGCTTTTCTCAGTTCTTGTGGTTCCTCAGAAGGGACAGGAGCTCTCCTGCTCGCAGGGAACTCGGGTTTGCTCTCTCCTGTGGGGCTGGGGAAGGAGGAGGGTGGGAATAAGTGGATTTAAAAGTGTGGACCCGTCACAGTTTGGGGTTTCGGGAGTTTGCACCCACACATGTCACTCTGCCACCCTGATACCCACGCACACTTTGTTAGACTGAGTCTAAGCCCTGCTCAGAGCATTTCTGGAGGAGATCAGAACTGGTGAGAAACATTTCTGGGCCCAGGAGCCGTCAGTGAGACAAGGATCTGTGTTTGTGTCTCAGTGCGATGCAGACTTTCAGATGACACAACTCAAGGGAAAGGATGAACAGAAAAGGACTTAAAATGCACCAGGGCAGGTTCTGAAAAGAGAGTTGAGACTTTTTCCTCCACAGGAAAGTGGAATAAGTTGCCCATGGTGGAGTCGCTGGCTCTGGGAGCGTTCAGGAGCAGTCTGGATGTGGCCCTTGGGGACAGGGTTTGGGTGATGCTGGTGGCACTGGGGTGGCACTGGGCGATCCCAAAGGGCTCTCCCAACCTCCACGATCCCGTGATTTGATTGCTGTGTCCATCTCTGGCTCTCCATGTCTGATGGGACCCTTTTCATGAGCTGAAGGCGTTCATTCCTGCACGTTTTGCTCCTGTTGGCAGCACGAGGAGCTTGACTTTGTGCACAACCACATAAATGGTGCCCTCAGCTTCTCAAAGCCAAGCTCACCTGTGAGGCTTAAAAACAAAGCTCAGGCTCACCTGTGAGGCTTAAAAACAAAGCTCAGGCTCACCTGTGAGGCTTAAAAACAAAGCTCAGGCTCACCTGTGAGGCTTAAAAACAAAGCTCAAGCTCACAGATGCACTGGTACAAAAGGGTTGGACACCTGTGGCTCCCTCGGTGGGAAACCAGGATCTTCCTTGAGCTCCCCATGACATTCCCCAGGTTTGGAATGTCTTCACTGAAGCTTCAGCCCTGGTTTAACATGAAAAGTTTCCTATTCTTGCTCTTTAATCAGAAATCTGGGGCTGGGAATTTTCAGCCTGGAGAGGAGAAGTTTTGGGCTGAGCTCAGTGTGGCCTTGCAGGGCCTGAAGGAGCCCCAGGAACCATGGAGAGAGACAATTCCCTGTGTCCTGTCCCTCCAGCCTTTGGAAATTGTCTCTCTCCATCTTTCTTTCAGCTCCTTCAGGCACTGGAATTATTACTATCTTAAATAAAACTCTGATTTATTTCTTAATAAAATACATTTGCAAAAACCTCCCAAAAAACAACCCCAAACCCCAGGTGGGAGATCAGAAGGTTGCACAGCTGATAATATTTATTTAAGTAGTGCTAAAAAGACCCAGATCAGAATTTAAGCTCGGCCCCTTTAATCCAGCAACACCTGCCCCAGGACATCCAATATCCCACTTTTTATTGGGATCCAGATACAAAAGGGAGTGTGGGGAGCAGGGCTCCTGTTACAGCAGCTGCTCCCTGCAGGGCTTGGGTTTCCCAAGGAAAAAGGGAGCAGGACAATCCTGGGGCTTTCCAGGGAGTTCATTTCAAACCTGGGCTATTGAGATTTGCTTGGAACTGGGAACTTTAGATGGGATTTGGGGCAGGAATTGTTCCCTGGGAGGGTGGGGAGGGGCTGGGCTGGAATTCCCAGATTTGCTGGGGCTGCCCCTGGATCCCTGGCAGTGCCCAAGGATGTCCAGGTTGGACACTGGGGCTTGGAGCAGCCTGGGACAGTGGGAGGTGTCCCTGCCATGGCAGGGAATTAAACTTTACGGATCATTCCATAATTCCATGGGACAGGTGAAAACTCACTGGGGTAGGAAGTTATAAACAATATTTGGCCAGTTTTGGGGCACAATTTCACATTTCCTGAGGTTCCCAAGGGATTTAGGAGCTCATCTTCCATTACTTTTGATGGTTTTGGAGCCAACTTGGTCCAAGTCCTTTCGGAATCCACTCAGGGGATCCAGGCCAGCTCCAGAGGGATCCCAGGCCCACCCAATCCCACTGGAATTGCTGTGGAAGGAAAGCAGGAAAAGGTTCAAGGAGAAAATTCTTCTCAGATCCCAGCTTGGAACAAAATTGGTTCAGATTTAAGCCATAAAATGAGGATAGGAAATGGTTGCATTATTATTATTATTATTATTATTATTATTATTATTATTATTATCGTCATCATCATCATCCTCATTGTCATTATAATTATCATTATCATTATCATTATTTTATGTTTCTTATTTTTAGTTTTGTTTTTATGTTTAATTTGTATTATTTTCTATTTATTTATTTATTTATTTTTATTTTATTATTATTATTATTGTTATTGTTATTATTTTATTTTTATGTTTCTGTTTATTTAAATATTTGAAATTTTAATTTTTAAGATATATATTATTATTAATAATGGTAGTAATAATAATAGTAATAGTAGTAATAATGATAATAATGATAATAATGATAATAATGATAATAATGATAATAATGATAATAATGATAATAATGATAATGATAATAATATTAATAATAATAATAATAAATCAGGACCCTGAGAATATGGAATCAGAACCACGACTGCTCCAGCCATAATTCCCTCTTCTCCCACATCCTCTCCCTGAAAGCTGCAGGTGCTTCAGGAAAACACAGCAAGGATTTTTTCCTTGGAAAAGGGATTTTTCTGACATAAAGTTGGGAATTCTGGGGCTTTCCCAGCTGATTTTGACTGGAATTATTCATTTTTTGGGGAAAGATGGAGCCCCTGTGATGCTCAGGATTTCCATGGGTATATAAAATATAATGGATAATGGACAAGATAAAATATGTGAAGTAAAAAAGATAAAATAAAAATAGAAAATAAAAAAATAATAACTCTAAAGAAATAATAAAGTAAAAATAAAATAAAATAAAATAAAAAGAATAAAAATAAATAAATATTGAAGTAAAAAACTAAAATAATAGGAATAAAAATAAATAAATAAATAAATTATGAGTATGACATAAAATAATAGAAATAAAAATATTAAAAATAGTAAATATAAATAAATAATAAGTAAAAATAAAATAAAATAAAAAATAAAAAATAAATAAATAATGAAGTAAAAAAAAAATAGAAATAAAAATAGTAAAAATAATAAATATAAATAAACAATAAAGTAAAATAAAATAAAATAAAAGAATAAAAATAAATAAAAAAGTAAAAAATAAAAATAAAAATAAAAAATAGTAAAAAATAATAAATCTAAATAATAGCCGTAAAAATAAAATAAAATAAAATAGTAAAATAAAAATAAATAATAAATAATAAAATAAAAGAAATAAAAATAGTAAAAAATAAATAAATAAAAGTAAAAAAATAAAATAATAAATAAAATAGTAAAAAATAAAATAAAATATAAATAAATAATAAAAGTAAAAAATAAATAAAATAAAAATAATATAAATAAATAATAAATAAAAGTAAAAAATAAATAAAAAATAAGAAAATAAAAATATAAATAATAATAAATATAGAGTAAAAATAAAAAAAATAAAAATAGTAAAAATAAATAAATAAATAATGAAGTAAAATAAAATAATATAAATAAAAATATTTTAAAAATAATATAAATAATTAAAAGTATAAATATAAAATAAAAATATAATAAAAATAAATAAATAATGAAGTAAAAAATAAAATAATATAAATAAAAAATAGTAAAAATAATAAATCTAAATAAATAATCAGTAAAAATAAAATAAAATAAAATAGTAAAAATAAATAAATAATGAAGTAGAAAAATAAAATAATAAAAATAAAATAATAAAAATAAATAATAAAATGAAGAATAAAACTTTAAATTTAAAAATAGCATATAAAATAATATATAATGTATAATACATGGTTATGTGAATATATAAATATATAAACCCATTAATAATGGTGCCTAATCACTGGAGGCTGTTCATTAGTTTAATTAATTGTGGAATTACTCTGGGATGGAGGGAGTGAGGCTGTGCTGAATTTCCAGTGGGATGCTCAGGGAAAGCTGGGATGCAGGAGGAGCAGGGATTGCAGGGCTGGAGCTCGATTTTGGAGCAAGGGGAGAAACATCCAAGAATCCCCTTAGTTCTGTGTCAGGGAATTCTTGACTCCTGTCCATTGGGAGGCTTTGAGTTGGGGTTAGGAAATGAGGATTTAGGGTTAGGAAATGAGGATTTAGGGTTAGGAAATGAGGATTTAGGGTTTGGAATGGAGTAAAATAAAATCCATAAAATCACAGAATCATGTGAACGAATGGAATGGAATGGAATGGAATGGAATGGAATGGAGTGGAATGGAATGGAGTGGAATGGAATGGAATGGAGTGGAATGGAATGGAATGGAATGGAATGGAATGGAATGGAATGGAATGGAATGGAATGGAATGGAATGGGATGGGATGGAATGGAATGGTTTGGGTGGGAATTGATCTTAAAGCTCATCCTATCCCACCCCTGCCATGGCAGGGAACCTTCCCCTATCCCAGCTTGCTCCAAACCCCATCCAGCCTGTCCATGGACACTTCCAGGGATGGCGAATCCATAACCCTCTTTTCCTTCCACTTAAGTACAAAAAAATAATTAAAAATAAAGCTTTGCCTCTTTAACTGGATCCCAAATTCCCCTTCCTATTTTCAGCACCGCCAGGCCCCAGGTGCTGCTGGCAGAGCCGGGAATGATCCAGGGCCCATCCTCTGCAGGCCAGGCCTGAAAACTCCTCCTCAAAAACCCCCAAAAATCCATTTTTTGTAAAGCCTGACTCAAAGTCTGGATGACTCCTGCCCCGTCAGAGCTCAGCAATTCCCACTTGAGGCTGTGTTTGGTTTTCCAGGCAACAGCAGCTGAGGTTCTGCACACACCAGGGGAGCCAGGAACAAAAATAAAACCCTTGCTGATTATCCAGGAGCTGCAGTTGCTGTGTTTGGAGAAGCCAGGAGGGGAGGTTTTTCCTCTTGGCCTCGTGGTGTTTTCATGGAGTTGGAAACTCAGCCCTTGGATCGTGAGCAGATCCAAGAGTTTTCCTGCTCTGCCTCCCTGATCCCTTCGTCCTGAGCAGCTCTGAGTGACTCAGGCTCTGCTGATTCCAGCATTTCCCTTGGGAGGCAGAGAAAAGGATGGGATTTCCTGGGAAAAGGATGGGATTTCCTTGGAAAAAGGATGGGATTTCCTGGGGAAAAGGATGGGATTTCCTGGGGAAAGGATGGGATTTCCTTGGAAAAAGGATGGGATTTCCTGGGGAAAAGGATGGGATTTCCTGGGGAAAGGATGGGATTTCCTTGGAAAAAGGATGGGATTTCCAAGGAAAAAGATGGGATTTCCTGGGGAAAGGATGGGATTTCCTGGGGAAAGGATGGGATTTCCTTGGAAAAAGGATGGGATTTCCTGGGGAAAAGGATGGGATTTCCTGGGGAAAGGATGGGATTTCCTTGGAAAAAGGATGGGATTTCCAAGGAAAAAGATGGGATTTCCTGGGGAAAGGATGGGATTTCCTGGGGAAAGGATGGGATTTCCTGGGGAAAGGATGGGATTTCCTGGGGAAAAGGATGGGATTTCCTGGGAAAAGGATGGAATTTCCAGCCAGGCCAGGGAGGGATTGTCCTACTCTGTGCTGTGGAGGCGTCACCTCCAGTCCTGGGGAAGTTTGGGAAGGACAGTAAAATAAAATATTTTAAGCAATTGGGGAATACCCAAAGGAGGGACAAAAACTGGGGGAGAACCTGGAGGGGAGGAGGAGCAGCTGAGGGTGCTGGGACAGGGACAGAGCCAGGGAGCGGCTGGAGCTGGGCCAGGAGGGATTTAGGGTGGATTTTAGGGCAAGGTTCTCCCCCCAGAGGGTGCTGGGCACTGCCCAGGCTCCCCAGGGAATGGGCACGGCCCCGAGGCTGCCAGAGCTCCAGGAGCCTTTGGACAGCGCTGCCAGGGATGCCCAGGCTGGGATTGTTGGGGGGTCTGGGCAGGGCCAGGATATTCCATGATCCTCATGAATCCCTTCCCACTCAGGATATTCCATGATCCCCATGAATCCCTTCCCACTCAGGATATTCCATGATCCCCATGAATCCCTTCCCACTCAGGATATTCCATGATCCCCATGAATCCCTTCCCACTCAGGATATTCCATGATCCCCATGAATCCCTTCCCACTCAGGATATTCCATGATCCCCATGAATCCCTTCCCACTCAGGATATTCCATGATCCCCATGGATTCCTTCCCATACTCAGGATATTCCATGATCCCCATGAATCCCTTCCCACTCTGGATATTCCATGATCCCCATGAATCCCTTCCCACTCAAGATATTCCATCCTTCTCTGCTTTGCACTCCAAACAAGCAGAATTTTCCACGTATTCAGCTGAATTTCCCTCCCCTGGGTCTGATCCTGTTCCTGATCCCGCCTGTTCCAGACAGGAGATGTTTTTTGGAGCAGGGAGCAGCCAGAGGAGCCGGGCTCAGCTCTCCTGCTGGAAACTGGGACAGCTTTTCCCAGCACAGGTGCATTCCTTGGGTGTGAGGAGCATTCCCAGGCTGCTGGAAACTCAGCAGAAGCTTCTCCAACGTCGTCCTGAAAAAATAACACGGAGCAAAGCCAAGGCTTTCCCCACCACAGCCTCATTTCCTCGGCTTCCAGCGGTTTCTTTTCCTTCAGGGAAGCAGCTCCAGGCCTGGGGGTTTCATTGGCCTCTCCTTTCTCGTCCTTCCTGCCACAGCATCACCCAAAAACATCCCAAACCCTTTCCTAAGCTCTGTGTTCTGCTGAAATCATGGAGCAAATTGAGTCTAAGTTGTTTTTCTCCAGGAGATTTCACCCAAAAACATCCCAAACCCTTCCCTAAATTCTGCATTCTGCTGAAATCGTGAGGCAAATTGAGTCTAAGTTGTTTTTCTAGAAAGATTTCACCCAAAAACATCCCAAACCTTTCCCTAAGCTCTGCATCTGCTGAAATCATGGAGCAAATTGAGCCTAACTCATTTTTTTAGAAGATTTCACCCAAAAATATCCCAAACCCTTCCCTAAATTCTGCATTCTGCTGAAATCATGGAGCAAATTGAGTCTAAGTTGGTTTTTTCTAAAATATTTCACCCCAAAACATCCCAAACCCTTCCCTAAGCTCTGCGTTCTGCTGAAATCGTGGAGTAAATTGAGCCTAACTCATTTTTTCTAGAAGATTTCACCCGAAAACATCCCAAACCCTTCCTTAAACTCTGCATTCTGCTGAAATCGTGGAGCAAATTGAGCCTAACTCATTTTTTTAGAAGATTTCACCCAAAAATATCCCAAACCCTTCCCTAAACTCTGTGTTCTGCTGAAATCATGCAGCAAACTGAGTCTAAGTCATTTTATTCTAAAAGATTTCAGCCTGGGGTAGGGGGAAGGAAGGAATTTTTCTTCCTATTTTTCTGGACTTGGCAGATTTGTGCTGGAAATAAAATAAAAGAGAAAGTGCCTGAAGTGAAAGGGGGAGGGGAAACCTTGCTTAGAGCTGGTTCTAAACCAGGTTTTAAGGAAAGTTAACTGCCTGAAGTGAAAGGGAGAGGAAATCATGCTTAGAACTGGTTCTAAACCAGGTTTTAGGGACAGTTAACTGCCTGAAGGGAGGAGGGAAAATCTTCCTTAGAGCTGGTTCTAACCAGGGTTTTAGGGAAAGTAAATTGCCTGAAGTGAAAGGGGGGGGGGGGAAATCTTGCTTAGAGCTGGTTCTAAACCAGATTTTAAAGGTCAACTGCCTGAAATGAAAGAGAGGAAAGGAAATAATGCTTAGAGCTGGTTCTAGGCCAAGTTTTAGGGAAAGTTAACTGCCTGAAGTGAAAGAGAGGAAAGAAAATCTTCCTTAGAGCTGATTCTAAACCAGGTTTAAGGGAAAGTTAATAGCCTGAAGTGAAAGGGAGGAGAGGAAATCTTGCTTAGTGCTGGTTCTAAGCCAGGTTTTAGGGAAAGTAAACTGCCTGAAGTAAAAGGGGAAGGGGAAATCTTCCTTAGAGCTGGTTCTAAACCAGGTTTTAGAAGTTAACTGCCTGAAGTGAGAGGAAATCTTCCTTAGAGCTGGTTCTAAACCAGATTTTAGAAGGTAACTGCCTGAAGTGAGAGGAAATCTTCCTTAGAGCTGGTTCTAAACCAGGTTTTAGAGGGTGTGGAAAGCACTCACACTGAAATTAAACTCTCAGGCCTGGTTTTGTCCTCTGGAAGAGCTGGGAAGGATCAGGGAGATCTCAGAGCCCTTCCAGTGCCTGAAGGGGCTCCAGGAGAGTTAAATCCTGGAATTGATGGGGTTTTCTGGAATCCTCCTCAATCCCTGCCTGATCAGACTGGGGTTTGTTTGTCTCCATGTATTTTTATTTCTTTTTTTATTGCAAGAACCCGGGATTGGCCAAGGAGGGCACAGAGCATGAGAAACCACTGGGCCCTCGTGGGAAAGAAATCATCCCGGGGGTTGGGGAGGGCAGGAAAATCAGGATTTAACTCCGGGCATCTCCAGGCTGAGAGGAAATTTCTGTGCCAAGAGCTCGTGGAAGGCAGAAAAATTAAAGCTCCTGAGTTGAGCTCGGCGTGGTCGAAGGGGAGGGAGAGGAACTGGTGAAAGAAACCCAAAATAATCCTAAAAAACCCCAGATTTCCAGGTGTTTTATGGAGCGGAGGCGGTGGAATGAGGGAATTTTGGGTTTTGTCTGGGGAGGATTTAAGCTCAGGACGCTGAGGGGGTGCAGGAGCTCCATTGCAAAGGGGTTCCTCTCTGAGGACACAGCTGCACCTCGGATTTGTGGAGATGAAAGATGAAATAGTGAAGAATAAAAGAGTAAATTGTATTTATTTTTATTGAATTTTTATTAAATTTTTATTAAATTTTATTAATTTTAAGGAATTTATTATTTTTAATTGTATTATAAATATCAGAATCAACTATCAAATCATAAAATATTAAATAATCAAATATCAAAACACCCATTTCAGACCAGCAGTGTGAAGAGAAGCTGCATTTCAGAACCAGGACAACCCCATTATCTCAATGTCCAGTGGGTTTTTATTACAAAAATGAGGATTTATTTTATTTTCTTTGTTTTTTTGGACAATCCTGGTATCTCAATATCCAGTGGGTATTTATTATAAAAAGAAAGATTTATTTTATTGTGTTCCTTTTTTATTGGACAACCCCATCATCTCAGTGTCCAGTGGGTATTTAATATAAAAAAAATTGAGGATTTATTTATTTTATTTAATATAAAATTGAGGATTTATTTTATTTTCTTCTCTTTTTTTGGACAATCCTGTAATCTCAATGTCCAGTGGGTATTTAATATAAAAATGAGGATTTATTTTCTTTTCTTCTCTTTTTTTGGACAATCCTGTTATTTCAATGTCCAGTGGGTGTTTATAACAAAAATAAATATTTATTTAATTTTCTTCTTTTTTTTTTTGGACAACCTCATTATCTCAATATCCAGTGAATATTTAATATAAAATTGAGGATGTATTTTATTTTCCTCTTTTCTTTCTGGACAACCCCATTATCTCAATGTTCAGTGGGTTTTTATTACAAAAATGAGGATTTATTTTATTTTCTTTGTTTTTTGGACAATCCTGGTATCTCAATATCCAGTGGGTATTTATTATAAAGCTAAATATTTATTTTATTTTCTTCCTTTTTTATTGGACAACCCCATCATCTCAGTGTCCAGTGGGTATTTAATATAAAAAAAATTGAGGATTTATTTATTTTATTTAATAGAAAATTGAGGATTTCTTTATTTTATTTAATAGAAAATTGAGGATTTATTTTATTTTCTTCTCCTTTTTTTGGACAATCCTGTAATCTCAATGTCCAGTGGGTATTTAATATAAAAATGAGGATTTATTTTATTTTCTTCTCTTTTTTTTTGGACAATCCTGTTATTTCAATGTCCAGTGGGTGTTTATAACAAAAATAAATATTTATTTAATTTTCTTCTTTTTTTTATTTTTTGGACAACCTCATTATCTCAATATCCAGTGAATATTTAATATAAAATTGAGGATGTATTTTATTTTCCTCTTTTCTTTCTGGACAACCCCATCATCTCAGTGTCCAGTGGGTATTTAATGTAAAAAATTGAGGATTTATTTATTTTATTTAATAGAAAATTGAGGATTTATTTTATTTTCTTCTCTTTTTTTGGACAACCCTGTTATCTCAATATCCAGTGGGTATTTATTATAAAATTGAGGATTTATTTTATTTTCTTCTTTTTTTTCCTGTAATCTCAATGTCCAGTGAGTATTTAATATAAAAATGAGGATTTATTTTATTTTCTCCCTTTTTTGTTACTTTTTTAAAAAAACATTCAGACAAATGAAATTACTCAGAGAAAGGGAGGAAAAAATTCAGTTTGTTCTGCCTTCAATTTGACCCAAGTCTGGCACTCTGAAAGTGCAGCTTTGAGAGACACGAGCAGCAGTTTCCTGAGTCATAAATTGAGTCACACAGACCCCTAATGGTGTTTCCAGGACTGCAGACAAGCTCTCGAGTCAAAAACTGAAACATTTCAGAATCAACCCGAGCTCTTGGCGGATTTCCAGGGGATTTGTAATGTCCTGTAAGAGTCACTCCAAAGGCACAGCTCCTGCCCCTGGCTCTGCCCGTGGAGAGGCAGCTCTGGGGATGGGCAGGAATGGGAATTGCAGGGGAATAATTGTGGGGTTGCATCCAGGGAATCCCAAAAGGGGAGTGTTGTACCCTAAAACTGGAAAAATGTTGTTTCCTGAGAGGCTGCTGGAGCTGAGCTGCCACTGCGAGGCTTCACTTCAACATGTTTGTGCACGTTGTAATTTAAATGAAATTTATTAAATATCCTTCATTGTTCTCCTGGCTCGCTCTCCTGAGGGTTTCCAACAGCAGGAGGGGATTATTCCCAGATCAACGGAACTTGGGACAAGGAGGAAAATCCCTGAATCATCCCTGGCAGTGTCCAAGGGCAGCTTGGATGGGGCTTGGAGCAGCCTGGGACAGTGGGAGGTGTCCCTGCCCGTGGTAGGGGTGGCACTGGATGGGTTTTGAGGCTCCTCCCATCCCAAATTATTCCATATTTCCCCCTCCTCCCTTCACTTCAGGCAGTGAACTTTCCCTAGAACCTGCTTTAGAACCAGCTCTCAACAAGATTTCCTCTCCTCCCTTTCACTCGGGGCACTTTCTTTCCATTCTTCATCATTCCATGTGGGAATTGAGAAGCTGTTGGTGTGGATGGCTCGAGGCACCTGAGCCCAATCCTGATGAAGTTTTAGGAGTGATCGCAGAATTATGGAATATTCTGAGTGGGAAGGACCCCACAAAGATGGAATCCAACCCTTGGCCCTCCAACAATCCCAGCCTGGGCATCCCTGGGAGCTCCTGGAGCTCTGGCAGCCTCGGGGCCGTGCCCATTCCCTGGGGAGCCTGGGCAGTGCCCAGCACCCTCTGGGGGAAGACACAAATTCGGGATCAGGGAGATGAGGAACGATTTGGCTCCTTCCTCTCCCAGCTGTGGATTTGTGTCCTGGCAGTCCCAGCAGGGTCAGGGCTCCCTGAGTGTCATTCCGTGTCCTCTCTTCCCCCCTGGAGCAGCTCCTTGTGAATCCTGGGGTTTGAGAAGTGGGAAAATCGTTTGCTTTCCCTCTTTTTTGTGGATCTGAGCCTCCAGAGCTCTCCCTGAGTCACCCTTCACGAGCAATAAACTCGCCCAGCCACAAAAATGCTGCTGGACAGGAAAGCTTTGGTGCCAGGGTTGGTGTCTCCTGTGCCAGCACCACAAACATCCACAGGAACACGGCAGCTCCCAGGGCAGCTGATGGAAAATATTCCAGATAAGAAGAAGGAAAAAAAAATTCCCAGAATGAAGCCAGAGGCTCCATCTTTAATTTAAAAAAAAAAAACCACACCCAAACCTAAAGTAAATTCCCTGTGCCTTTGGTTTATTTGTGTTTTCTGGAGTGGATTTCGCTGGAATTTGCTGCTCATCCACATGAAATTCCAAGGGGAATGGAGGATGTGGAAGTGCCCCACACCTGATTGGGATTTCAGGAATGCCCCATGGAGCTCAGAGCAAGAATTAAGACCAAGGATGATGCTGCAGAGCATCGTCCTTTGTGCTGCCTCATGCTCTGGGAAGGGAATCTTTAATCCTGGAGCTGTTTCCCAATCCAGGATGATTCCAGAGCTCCACACTGAGGTGGAACTTCCTGGGTGTCTTTCCTGCCCTCTCTCTTCCCTTTCCCCACCACCCTCCTCCCTCCCAGCCCAGCAGGGCTGCCCTGATCATCCCCACATCTCTCCGAGAGATGTCGGAGTATCGAGTGTCCAGTGTGGCTTTCCTTGGGTTTGTGCCTGGAAATAGAAATCCCAAGCACCCTGGAAGGGTTTCATTTTCCTTCCCTGAACACCCTACACTGATTTTTGGCTTTTAGGGAAGAATGGATCCTACAGGGGGATGTGGAGCTGTCATAAAATCCGTTCGAGTTTCCAATTGGAATTAGCCCTGTAAAAACGATCTCGTTTTCAGCACAAAATCCTGGCAAAAAAGGTCCCCACTGTGAGGTCTGGGGGGTGGAAAATGATTGGAGATAAAGCACAACCTGTGGGGTCTCTGTTTTCACCAAACTCCTCCCAAAGATGCTGAAAATCCCGTTTAATTTATGGAAAATCGTCGTGGAATTGACTCTGGGGGTTTGGGACATCTCGTGGCCTTGCCCAGGGCGTTGTTCCTTGTTCGACCCTGGGAGAGTCACTCCAGATAGGAGGATTTTGGGGAAAAACAAGGAAATGAATGAATTCCCATGGCTGAGTCAATGCCCAGGGTCCATGAGGAGTCTGATTTTCAGGAGCTGGATCAGGGATTCAGGAGGGAAAAATGCAGGGGGTGCAGTGCAGAGCTGACCACTCGTGGTGTGCGTGGTCACCTCCAGGCCTGTGGTGCCCACGGTTGTCCCCAGGGCTTGGAGGGACACACGGGATGGGATGGCATGGGATGGGATGGGATGGGATGGGATGGGATGGGATGGGATGGGATGGGATGGGATGGGATGGGATGGGATGGGATGGGATGGGATGGGATGCTCCACAGGATGCCCCATCCCACAGATCCTGCCAAAATCTGGGCATTTCCTCAGCTGGCCACAGTGGTTGATTGTGGTGGCCGTGGCCATGTCCAACCACAGGAACTGGGATTCCAGAAAGTCCCAAATCATGGAGTGGCAGCAGAAGGTGAGGGATGAGCTGGACTTTGTTCAGAGAAGTTTGGGAACTGCCCAGAGAAGTTGTGGATTCCTCATCCCTGGCAGTGCCCAAGGCCAGGTTGGACATTGGGGCTTGGAGCAGCCTGGGACAGTGGGAGGTGTCCCTGCCATGGCAGGGGTGGAATGAGATGAATTTTAAGGTCCCTTCCAACCCAAACCATTCCATGATTCCATGATTCCAACTTGCTGGTGTTTAGGACTCTGTCCCTGAGGCTTTTCTTTTGGAATTCCAGCTGTATTTACGAGTCTGTCCCCAAATCCTTGCTAAAGGAAGTGGGAGTTTCAAGACAAGCCTGTGAGTTGCTCTGGTTTGGGCAGGACATCTCTCCTGGCTCTGCAGTTTGGAAACACTGCTCATCTCCTCAGGAAAAATGCGGGATTTTTCCTTTGCAATCCCTTTTCCAAGGCATTCCGATTATTCAGGATAGAAACATTGTCCTGAAGGTGGGGAGGATTCCCTGAACACTTTAGGACATTCTTCTCATAGGTATCAAAAATTATACAAAATAGAAAGGATCATAGAAAGGATCATTTCTTCTTTTTCTTTTTCTTTTTCTTTTTCTTTTTCTTTTTCTTTTTCTTTTTCTTTTTCTTTTTCTTTTTCTTTTTCTTTTTCTTTTTCTTTTTCTTTTTCTTTTTCTTTTTCTTTTTCTTTTCCTTTTTCTTTTTCATTTTCTTCTTCTTCTTTTTCTTTTTCTTTTTCTTCTTCTTTTTCTTCTTTTTCTTCTTTTTCTTCTTCTTCTTCTGCTCCTCCTCCTCCACCTCCTCCTCCTCCTCCTCCTTTTTCTTCTTCTTCTTCTTCTTCTTCTTCTCCTTCTCCTTTCTCCTTCTTCTTCTCCTTTCTCCTTCTCCTTCCTTCTCCTTCTCCTTCTCCTTCTCCTTCTCCTTCTCCTTCTCCTTCTCCTTCTCCTTCTCCTTCTCCTTCTCCTTCTCCTTCTCCTTCTCCTCCTCCTCCTTCTCTTTTTTCTCCTTTTTCTCCTTTTTGTCTCCTTTCCCTTCTTTTCCTCCTTTTTCCCCTGTGTGTTAAGTCCAAACCAATCCCTGTGCTATTCCCACATCTCCCTACATCCCATAAACAGGACATTCCCAGAGTTCAGCACCCACCACTTTCCCCTCCCAAGCTGCCAAAGACAAATCCCCATCCCTGGAATCACCAAGGAGCATTTCCATGTCTGTTCCTACCCGAGCTGATCTCATCCATCTCAACTCTTTCACCGGGTGGGATTTTTTTTAAATTTTTTCCTTGTCTTTTCCAAGGAAAAAACCGGATGAGTCCCATCTTACAGGCAGCTCCTTCCCTTGGTGTTCCCTGAGCATCAAAGAGCAGCTCACGGCTCAGTTATGAGAGCTTGGAAATGGCTTTTGGTTGTGTCTGGATCCCAGAATTTTCCCACTTGTGGGAGCCTCCCGTTCCCATTTCTCCTGTCTGACTCACCCCCATGTGCCCCGGTGATTTCACTCCCAGCTGGCTCCCTGCTCCCGGAGGGCTAAAACGGGATGGAGGGATAGAATTCCCTAAATGAGGTGCTGATCTCACTGCATTGTGTGCAAAACCTGGGATCCACCTCGGGCATTTCCCTCTTTCCAGTGTCAAACTCAGACATTTCCCTCTTTTCCATGTTCAACTTTCCCTCTTTTCCCTGTTAAACTCGGACATTTCCCTCTTTTCAGTGTCAAACTCAGATATTTCTCCCTTTTCCATGTTAAACTTTCCCTCTTTTCCATGTTCAACTTGGACATTTCCCTCTTCTCCATGTCCAACACGGACATTTTTTTCTTTTCCGTGTTAAATTTTCCCTCTTTTCCCTTTAATTTTCCCTTTTTTCTTGTTAAACTCAGACATTTCCCTATTTTCAATGTCAAACTCAGATATTTCTCTCTTTTCCATGTTAACTTTTCCCTCTTTTCCGTGTCAAACTCAGACATTTCCCTCTTTTCCATGTTCAACTTGGACATTTCCCTCTTTTCCCTGTTAAACTCAGACATTTCCCTCTTTTCTATGTCAAACTCAGAGATTCCCTCTTTTCCCTGTTAAACTTTCCCTCTTCTCCATGTTAAACTTGGACATTTCCCTCTTTCCAGTGTCAAACTCAGACATTTCCCTCTTTTCCATGTTAAATTTTCCCTCTTTTCCACATTAAACTCGGACATTTCCCTCTTTTTCCATGTCAAACTCAGACATTTCCCTCTTTTCCATGTTCAACTTTCCCTCTTCTCCATGTTAAACTCAGACATTTCCCTCTTTTCAATGTCAAACTCAGATATTTCTCCCTTTTCCATGTTAAACTTTCCCTCTTCTCCATGTCCAACACGGACATTTTTCTCTTTTCCATGTTAAACTTTCCCTCTTTTCCATGTTCAACTTGGACATTTCCCTCTTCTCCATGTCCAACATGGACATTTTTCTCTTTTCCATGTTAAATTTTCCCTCTTTTCCCTTCAATTTTCCCTTTTTTTCTTGTTAAACTCAGACATTTCCCTATTTTCAATGTCAAACTCAGATATTTCTCTCTTTTCCATGTTAACTTTTCCCTCTTTTCCATGTCAAACACAGACATTTCCCTCTTTTCCCTGTTAAACTCGGACATTTCCCTCTTTCCAGTGTCAAACTCAGAGATTCCCTCTTTTCCCTGTTAAACTTTCCCTCTTCTCCATGTTAAACTTGGACATTTCCTTCTTTCCAGTGTCAAACTCAGACAATTCCCTCTTTTCCATGTTAAATTTTCCCTCTTTTCCACATTAAACTCGGACATTTCCCTCTTTTTCCAGTGTCAAACTCAGACATTTCCCTCTTTTCCATGTTAAACGTTCCCTCTTTTCCATGTTCAACTCCAGTGCTGGAACTGCTTTTGCAGGCAGGAAAAATCCTCAGGACACACAAATTCCCAAAGAATTGTGTGAATCCATCCAGCCTAACAAAACGTTCGTATCCAAAGCCCTGAGCGATTCCTTTGGAAGTTTTAGGGGAATTTATTCCTGGTGGGGAGGTTTTATTCCTGTTTTATTGGTGCTTTAATCGCTGTGATGAAGCCTGAGAAGAAAAGGCAGAAAACAAATATTTTTAATCATGACATTGATGCTGTTGGATCAGTTTGTGCAGCTCTTGGGATAAGAATTCCATGTGGGATAAATAAGAAATATTTCCAATTTATGCCAGCCCTGCTTGTCTGCAAGTTGTGCTTTGGGTTTATTTTCTTGGAGACTTCAAATTCCCAAAAAATGCCCAGGGAAAGGAGACTTTTACAGGAAGATACGCTTGGGATGAGGCTGATTTTGTGGAAGAATCCAATTCCATCCATTTATTCCCTGTTAATGTGGGGAATTCCTTACATTGATGCTGTTGGATCAGTTTGTGCAGCTCTTGGGATAAGAATTCCATGTGGGATAAATAAGAAATATTTCCAATTAATGCCAGCCCTGCTTATCTGCAAGTTGTGCTTTGGGTTTATTTTCTTGGAGTCTTCAAATCCCCAAAAAAATGCCCAGGAAAAGGAGACTTTTAGAGAAAGAGATGCTTGGGGTGAGGCTGATTTTATGGAAAAATCCAGCTCCTTCAGTTTATTCCCTGTGAATGTGGGGAATTCCGTACATTGATGGTGTTGGATCAGTTTGTGCAGCTCTTGGGATAAAAATTCCATAAATTGGAAATATTTCCAATTTATGCCAGCCCTGCTTATCTGCAAGTTGAGCTTTGGGTTTATTTTCTTGGAGACTTCAAATCCCAAAAATATGCCCAGGAAAAGAGATTTGTAAAAGAAGGGATGCTTGGGATGAGGCTGATTTTATTGGGAAAATCCAGTTCCACCCATTTATTCCCTGTGAATGTGGGGAATTCCTTACATTGATGCTGTTGGATCAGTTTGTGCAGCTCTTGGGAAAAAATTCCATAAACAGGAAATATTTCAAATTTATGGCAGCCCTGCTTGTCTGCAAGTTGTGCTTTGGGTTTATTTTCTTGGAGACTTCAAATTCCCAAAAAACGCCCAGGAAAAGGAGACTTTTACAGGAAGAGATGTTTGGGATGAGGCTGATTTTATGGGAAAATCCAGCTCCATAAATTTCTTCCCTGTGAATGTGGGGAGAGAGGAGCAGAGAGTCTCCTCCTTATAGGGTTTGTTCCCATCCCAAGATAAATTCCCGGGATTAGGAGCTGGAATCACCCTCTGGCAGTGCCTCCCCAACCTCTCCTGGCTATAAAGGGAACAGAGTTTAGACTGGCCTAGACAAGACTGGGCTAAAATTAGTCCAGATTTATCCCATCCTAAACTTTGCAGCGGGATTGGGCAATCTGAGCTCAGGACATGGATTTTCCATGGAATGCCACATTCCTACCTCACAAGAGTCTCTCCTAAATTTTAATCCAGCCTAAATACTCCTGGATAAATCAAGTGTAATTCTGCTTTCGACTGGGAAAATAAAATGCAGGAAAACAGGATTGGAGTGGGATGATCCTAAGGATTTTTAGGATGATCCTAAGGATTTTTAGGATGATCCTAAGGATTTTTAACGTGGCTATTAAAAAAAAAAGGGAATTTTGGCAAGGGCACAAAGCCCTGGAGGATGAGCGCACCTTCCTTGTCTCCAATCTCATCCACCTCTCCCGCCCTGCAGGCGGAATTCCTGGAATTCCAGAGGCTGCGGTTCCTCCGCAGTTCTAGGAAAGCGCTTAATTATCTCAATCACCTCCTAATTGCCTCACTTTCACTACTCTAAATCCGACAGCTAATCCCGAGTTTAGTCAGGCAGCGAACTTGGCCAAGTTTTGGAAGTTCCCCGAGTTTTGGGAAGAGTTTTTTTCCAGGAATCCTCTCTCTGTCCGTGCTTTCCAACCTTTGTCCCATCATCGAATCCTTTGGATTTCCTTCCAGCAAACCTGAGCTAGGTTTAAAGCAGGATAATTACAGAGATAATCATTGATTTTTTTGGTGCCGTGACCTCACAAACCACTCCAAAAATCTCATTTTCCGCCCTCTGGAATCGCAGAGGCGCAGCTTTGGTTCCAATCCCGGCGGTTTGCTTGAAAAATTCCAAAGTGACTTGGGAAATTGGAAAAACCTCCGGTGCCAGCAGTCCTAGAGAGCGGCTTGTTTGGGATCTGGTTTTTCCCTGTGTTTTTTTTTAATGGAGCAGCTGTCAGCACCCGGCTCTTTCCAAGCTTTTAAATCGGAATAAATCAGCTTTTCGCAGATTCCTGGGTTTGGTTTTCAGGGAGACACGAACACCCGAGTTCAACTCGCTCCAATAAAAAAGAGGGGGGGAGCTGTCAGCGCCTCCTCGTCGCGGTTTCCAAAATATTTCCCTGAAATCAGCACGGGCTTTGGGGCATCCAGGGAGTTGTCACCGAGCTGGGATTGTCCAGGAGTTTGCAGGAGTTTTCCGGGTCGGGAGAGAAGGGTTTGTCCCAAAGGATTTGGTGCCTCGGCCTTCAATCGTGCCCAGATTGTGCCAACAATAAAATCCAAAGCAAAAAATTCCTGGGAAAGGGAATTTTCACAGGGCATGGAGGGATAGGATGAGGAGGAATGGCTTTAGGATGAAGGATTATATGGGATTTTGGGAAGAAATTCCTCCCTGGGATGGATTTCACAGGACATGGAGGAATAGGATGAGGAGGAATGGCTTTAGGATGAAGGATTAAATGGGATTTGGGGAAGAAATTCCTCCCTGGGATGGATTTCCCAGGGAAATTGTGGTTTCCTCATCCCCAAAAACACCAAATTCCCCCTTTTCATATCACTCCATCCCTTGTGGAAAGTCCCTTTCTAATCCCTTCGAAATATTATTCATCTCTGTAATTAACTCTGTTAATTAACCACACCACTCTGGAAAATCCATATTTTTCCCCTTATTTTTTTAATTATTATCTTTATAATTGGCTGGAGGTCGTTCTTGACTCTTTGGCATTGTAAGAGACACGGTGTAAACCCAAATTTATTTTCATGTTCTTCTAAATCCAAATTGATTTTCAAGTTCTTTAAAACCCAAATTTATTTTCTTGTTCATCTAAATCCAAATTGATTTTCAAGTACTTTAAAACCCAAATTTATTTTCATGTTCCTTAAAACCCAAATTTAGCTTCATGCTTTTCTAAATCCAAATTAATTTTCATGTTCTTTAAAACCCAAATTTATTTCCATGTTTTTTTAAACCCAAATTTATTTTCAAGCTTGAAACCCAAATTTATTTTCTCACCTATTTGAGGAGCCATTTGTTACAAAGTTGAGGCTGAAAACATTAAATTTTCCCCTCTAACGAGCAAAGCCGGCCCGGAAATTCCTTAATTTTATGTTCATTCCCTTATTTTAGCCCCTTTTCATGCCAGAAAAGGGGGGAAAATCAGAATTAAGGGATGAATTTACACCAGATTTGGGAAAGGATGCAAAGGTCAGTGCCCTGCTGCTCACTGAATAAACTGAAATTCAAATTCAAAATAATTTGTTCAAAAATAATAAATGCATGATTGGAATTTTTGACTGAGATAATTAAAGGGTTATCAATGATTTTTTTTTGGTGCTTTCCCGTTGAAATCTTTGTGCTGTGACCTCACAAAGCAGCCCAAAATCTCGGATTCCGGAGGGTTTATAAACAACCAGGGAGTCTGGGCCACCAATTCTGTCAGTCCACAGGAAATAAAAGGAGATTTTTTTGTGGCTTCTTTTGAAGGAAAGACCAAAATCGGAATCATCTGGAGCTCCTCGATCTCAGTGAGTAGCACAGGGCAGCCTTTGCAGAGCCGATGGATTTCATCCCCCAAACCGTCCGTGCTGAGAAGGGATTTCAGCCTCCAGCTGAAAATCCCAGTTTTCCTTCTGTTTATTCCTGTGTTTATTTGCTTTGCGTAAAAACTCCGAGATCTTTCAGTGCTTAATGAGAGGAGATGAAGTTTCCTTCGGGAAAACTTTGGGATGCACCTTTTTTGTCCGGGAAATCCGCGGTGTTGATTTCGATTTTACCCAGCACAAGATTCCAGGCTGAAGTTTCAGGTCAAGATTAAGGTTTTTTGCTGTGTCTTTACAACTTAAATAATTCTCCTTTCGCTGTTCCTTCCATGATATCCAAGCTGCTGGAGAGGGGGAAAGCTCGGACTGGCTGATCCTGAATTAAAGCTGGCAGGGAAGGATTCCTGTCCCTGACAGCTGCTGCACATCCTGATTTGTTTTCCTGCCTCCCTGGACAGTTTTTCAAGGAGTTTTTTGGGACAGTGGATTGGAATAATTGAGATTTTCATGGGGTTTGTTGGGAGGGTGGCTTGGAGGGATTGAGTTTTTCCAGGTTTTTTTTGGGACAGTGGATTGGAGGGATTGAGTTTTTCCATTTTTTGGGACAGAGACTTGGAGGGACTGAGATTTTCCAGGAGTTTGTTGGAAGAGTGGCTCGGAGGGATTGAGTTTTTCTGGAAGTTTTTTGGGAGAGTGGCTTGGAGGGATTGAGTTTTTCCAGGGATTTTTCCAGGGGTTCTTTGGGACAATGGATTGAAGGGACTGAGTTTTTCCAGGGGCTTTTTGGGACAGTGGATTGGAGGGATTGAGTTTTTCCAGGGGTTTTTTGGGACAGTGGCTTTGAGGGATTGAGTTTTTCCATTTTTTGGGACAGAGACTTGGAGGGACTGAGATTTTCCAGGAGTTTGTTGGGAGAGTGGCTCGGAGGGATTGAGTTTTTCTGGAAGTTTTTTGGGAGAGTGGCTTGGAGGGATTGAGTTTTTCCAGGGATTTTTCCAGGGGTTCTTTGGGACAATGGATTGAAGGGACTGAGTTTTTCCAGGGGCTTTTTGGGACAGTGGATTGGAGGGATTGAGTTTTTCCAGGGGTTTTTTGGGACAGTGGCTTTGAGGGATTGAGTTTTTCCATTTTTTGGGACAGAGACTTGGAGGGACTGAGATTTTCCAGGAGTTTGTTGGGAGAGTGGCTCGGAGGGATTGAGTTTTTCTGGAAGTTTTTTGGGAGAGTGGCTTGGAGGGATTGAGTTTTTCCAGGGATTTTTCCAGGGGTTCTTTGGGACAATGGACTGAAGAGATTGAGTTTTCCAGGGATTTTTTGGGACAGCAGATTGGAGGGATTGAGTTTTTCCAGGAGTTTTTTGGGCCAGTGGATTGAAGGCACTGAGTTTTTCCAGGGGTTTTTTGGGACAGTGGATTGGAGGGATTGAGATTTTCAAGGAGTTTTTCCAGGAGTTTTTAGGGACACTGGGTTGAAGCAATTGAGTTCTTCCACGAGTTTTTTGGGACAGTGGATTGAAGGGATTGAGTTTTTCCAGGGGTTCTTTGGGACAATGGATTGAAGGGACTGAGTTTTTCCAGGGGTTTTTTGGGACAGTGGCTCGGAGGGATTGAGTTTTTCTGGAAGTTTTTTGGGAGAGTGGCTTTGAGGGATTGAGTTTTTCCAGGGATTTTTTGGGACAGCAGATTGGAGGGATTGAGTTTTTCCAAGAAGTTTTTTGGGACAGTGGATTGGAATAATTGAGATTTTCCAGGAGTTTGTTGGGAGAGTGGCTTGGAGGGATTGAGTTTTTCCAGGGGTTTTTCCAGGGGTTCTTTGGGATAATGGATTGAAGAGATTGAGTTTTCCAGGGATTTTTTGGGACAGCAGATTGGAGGGATTGAGTTTTTCCAGGAGTTTTTTGGGCCAGTGGATTGAAGGCACTGAGTTTTTCCAGGGGTTTTTTGGGACAGTGGATTGGAGGGATTGAGATTTTCAAGGAGTTTTTCCAGGAGTTTGTTGGGAGAGTGGCTTGGAGGGATTGAGTTTTTCCAGGGGTTTTTCCAGGGGTTCTTTGGGACAATGGATTGAAGAGATTGAGTTTTTCCAGGGTTTTTTTGGGACAGTGGATTGGAGGGATTGAGTTTTTTCTGGAAGTTTTTTGGGGGAGTGGCTTTGAGGGATTGAGTTTTTCCAGGGATTTTTGGGGACAGCAGATTGGAGGGATTGAGTTTTTCCATTTTTTGGGACAGAGACTTGGAGGGACTGAGATTTTCCAGGAGTTTGTTGGGAGAGTGGCTTGGAGGGATTGAGTTTTTCCAGGGATTTTTTGGGTCAGCAGATTGGAGGGATTGAGTTTTTCCAAGGAGTTTTTTGGGACAATGGATTAGAATAATTGAGATTTTCATGGAGTTTGTTGGGAGAGTGGCTTGGAGGGATTGAGTTTTTCCAGGGGTTTTTCCAGGGATTCTTTGGGACAATGGATTGAAGGGACTGAGTTTTTCCAGGAGTTTTTTGGGACAGTGGATTGGAGGGATTGAGTTTTTCCATGAGTTTTTTGGGACAGTGTCTTGGAGGGATTAAGTTTTCCAGGGGTTTTTTGGGACAATGGCTTAGAGGGATTGAGATTTTCAAAGACTTTGTTGGGACAGTGGATTGGAAGGATTGAGTTTTCCAGGGATTTTTTGGGACAGCAGATTGGAGGGATTGAGTTTTTCCAGGAGTTTTTTGTGACACTGGATTGAAGGGATTGAATTTTTCCAGTTTTTTGGGCCAGTGGATTGAAGGCATTGAGTTTTCCAGGGTTTTTTTGGGACAGTGGCTTGGAGGGATTGAGTTTTTCCAGGAGTTTTTTGTGACACTGGATTGGAGGGATTGAATTTTTCCAGGAGATTTTTGGGACAGCGCCTTGGAGGGATTGAGTTCCCCCTTGGACATCCCTGCTGAGAGTTTGAATGCTGCTTTTTAGGGACTGGGAGAAGATTCCAGGAGGTTTTGGTGCCGGAGAAGTGGGAATGAGATGTTGGAGCAGAACCTTTGTCCTCAGGGCGCTTCACCCTCTGAGGGTCGCGCTGAGCTGAGCCGCCATTCCAAGACGTGACCATTCTCCTTCTTCCCATCCCATGGGAATGATGCAGAGAGGGTCTGGGGATGTTTTTCCTGGGAATAGGAGCCAGAGATGTGTCTGCTGTGATCCTGTTTGGTTGCAGAGTTGTTCCCCCGAGCAGGGCGAGAATCCAACACCCGATGCTTCCTTTGGTGATGGAAGCTCCCGTGGGATTTTCTTTCCTATCCCTCCCTCCTCTGCTGCTTTTGGGCTGCTCTTATTTCCTGGAATTGTCTTCCACCTTCTCATTGATCCCAAAAAAACCTTTTATTCCCAAATAATACATTTCCCAAAAAGCTTATTCCCAGATGTTTGGAGGAAAAAAAACTCTTGGGGTGTGAACTCCCCATCCTTGGAAGCGTCCAGGGACACCCTGGGATGTGGAGCAGGTCCTTGCCAGTGCCAGGGGGTGGAATTAGGAGGTTTTTAGGTCCCTTCTTTCCCAAACCATTCCACAATTCCCTGATTTTTGATTGCAATTCCCTCTTCAACCCCACCTTGGCTTTTCCCTTCTCCCACCTGGCCGAGATCAGCTCTGCCCAGGGAAATCCCCACGGCCTGGGGTTTAATGTCCTTCCAAAGGGCTCAGGATCCACCTCAAACCCCTCCGGGCCGCCCTGAGCAGGGAGAGAGAATCCAAATCCCAATCCTGACATTCTCCTCACTTACTCCAAAACTAAAAAGTGAATTTGGAAACAATTCCAGAGAATTTCTCCAGCAGCAGCAGCAGCAGCAGCAGCAGCAGCATCATTTTTGTTTTCCCTGCCTGGAGTTATTTCCTGGCAATTCTTTCCGACCGGAAAAGCCGGAGACTGCGGAGCTGGATTTGCATTTTTGTCCGAGTGCCTGCACATGTCCTGCACACTGTGTTCCTTGTCAGCCTCTCAGCTCCTGTCCAAAAAGCTCCTCTCGCCCCATCCAAGCACAAAACTGGAACCTCGCAGGCTGACCTGGCTTTGGAGAGCAAAGGAAAACGAGTGGTCGTGCTGCTCTAGGGACTTTATTATTAAAAGTTCATAATAATAACTTTAAAATGTCGTTATTATCCAATTAAATTACACAGACAAGCCCTAAACCTTTTGGGTTTTCCTTTCTTATCAATTGTTTGGGTTTTTTCCTTTATTCTGTTTGGGTTTTTTTCCTTTATTCTGTTTGGTTTTTTCTTTTTTCTGTTGTTTTGGTGTTTTCTTTTTTCTGTTGTTTGGTTTTTTCCTTTTTTCTGTTGTTTGGGTTTTTCTTTTTCTGTTATTTGGGTTTTTTCTTTATTCTGTTGCTTGGTTTTTTCCTTTTTTCTGTTGTTTGGTTTTTTCCTTTTTTCTGTTGTTTGGTTTTTTCCTTTTTCTGTTGTTTGGTTTTTTCCTTTTTTCTATTGTTTGGTTTTTTTCCCTTTTTCTGTTGTTTGGGTTTCCCCACTTTTCTGTTGCTTTCTCTGAGGATTTTGTGCCCCTCAGAAGGAAATGAGGTCTTGGCTCTGCCCCAGTGACCCCTGAAGGATTTTGTCCCCTTGAAAGTGGCTCCTGGAATCCTGGAATGCAATCCCAGACTGGTTTGGGGTTGGGAGGGACCTTGAATCTCACCCAGTGCCACCCCTGTCCCAATTCCACTGTCCCTGCGTGCTCTGCAATGAATTTGTGTGAAGAAATTACCTGGAAAATCCTTCAGGAAGGGCTGGAGAGACTCCTCCCTATTCTCTGGTACTGATTTCAGACAAATAAAACCATAAAAAAACTGGAAAACAAAAATATAAATATAAATATAGTGGGAAGATTCCAAAACCGAACAGGGGCTTACAGGGAGTCTGGAGAGGGATTTTGGACATGGGAATGGAGTGATAGAAAAAGGAGGAATGATTTTAAGCTGGACGAGGGCAGGGATGGATGGGATCTTGGGCAGGGATTGTTCCCTGGGAGGGGCTGGGCTGGAATTCCCAGATTTGCTGTGGCTGCCCCTGGATCCCTGGCAGTGCCCAAGGATGTCCAGGTTGGACACTGGGGCTTGGAGCAGCCTGGGACAGTGGAAGGTGTCCCTGCCCATGGCAGGGGGTGAAATGAGATGATTTTTAAGGATTTTTCCACCCCAAACCATTCCATGATTCTAAGATTAAATCAAGAGCCAAATCCCACCAAAAGTAAATCCCGAGTTTAAATCCAGCAGGAGCCGTGCTTGGCTTGGTTGGGATTTGAGGGCAGCAGAAAAATCTCGGCTTCTTCTCCCCCAGCACATCCTGAGCCCCCAAATCTGCTTTAGGTTCACTCCTTGCTAAGAAAAGCAGTGGGAATTCCCTGGGAAAGCGGGGGATTTTCCAAAGGCAATCCCCCAGCCCTGCCTGCCCTTCAGGGTGAAACTCCCACCAGGCTGCGACTCCACCAGGCTTGGGATGTTTCTGGAAGTTGTCAGCTCCCAACCTGAGCTGCCACATCCCCAGAGAAACATTTCCATTGATCCCCATCCAGGGCACATTCCTAGGACATCGAATCAGCGCCCTCGGCCTGACAAAGCTCAGCTTTTCCAGCTCCTGACTGGGACGTGGGGAGGGATTGGAGCTTGGGAAGGGCTTGGATTTGTCTGAGCAGCCTCACATCCTCCTGCACAGGGGCTGGATGCGCTCATTTCCCAGAAAAACAACCTCAAAACCCATCAGCCAAACCACAACCTGCAGCTTTTCCCTCTTTCCTCTCCTTCCAAGCCCTGCATTCCCAAAATTTGAGAGCTATTTTAGGTGAGGGTTGGTTTTGGTGCTGCTGGTTTTATTTTTGGGGGGTGTTTTTCCCCTCTTTCCTTTGGGATATCCCAGCAGGGGCTGCTGTCCAGCATTCCCTGCCCTCTGAAAAAGCAGGGACACGTGGCTTCGGAGCAGACTAAACGGGATTTAATTCCAAATTTAGGCGGAGGCTCCCTGAACAAAGCCCTGACTGTGCCTGAGCCCGCCCTGCCTCAGCAGGAGCCAGCCCGGACTAAACAAATCCTGCCAGGCTGGCAGGGATGGAATTCCAAACCTTGGGAAGGCCGGGAGGGTCACTCCGCCGCAGTGGGAATTCTGCCTTTAAGCCTGGCTTAGCTGCTCTAGGTTCATCCTTCGGGATTAATCCCATCCCTCCTGAATCCATTTTTTTGGATTGGATTTCCCTGATTCTGCTCTGGAGGGAATTTCCACATTCCTGCTGCTTCTCCCAGCAGGAAAATGGCATTTTCCTCATCCAACAGCACTGATCCCATTTTCCTTGGGGAAAAACAGGATAAAAATTGTATTCTCCCTATCCAACAGCAGTGATCCCATTTTTCCTGGGGAAAAGTGGGAGAAAACTGGCATTTTCCCCATCCAGCACTACTGATCCCATTTCCTCTGGGGAAAAAACAGGATAAAAATGGAATTTTCCCCATCCAACAGAACTGTTCCCATTTTCTCTAAGGAAAACCAGGATAAAACTGGCATTTTCCCCATCCAAAGCACTGATCCCATTTTCCATGGGGGAAAAACAGGACAAAATGGCATTTTCCCCATCCAGCACTACTGATCCCATTTCCTCTGGGGAAAAATGGGATAAAAATGGTATTTTCCCCATCCAATGGCATTGACCCCATTTTCCTTGGGGAAAAACGGGAGAAAAATGGAATTTTCCCCATCCAAAGCACTGATCCCATTTTTTTCTGGGGAAAAAACAGGATAAAAATTGAATTTTCCCCATCCAACAGCACTGATCCCATTTCCCATGGGGGAAAAACGGGAGAAAAATGGCATTTTCCCAATCCAGCACCACTGATCCCACTTTTTCTTGGGGGAAAAATGGGATAAAAATGGCATTTTCCCCATCCAGGAGCACTGATCCCATTTTTTTCTGGGGAAAAAACAGGATAAAAATGGAATTTTCCCATCCAACAGAACTAATCCCATTTTCCTTGTTGAAAAATGGGATAAAAATGGTATTTTCCCCATCCAACAGCACTGATCCCATTTTTTCTGGGGAAAAAACAGGATAAAAATTGAATTTTCCCCATCCAACAGCACTGATCCCATTTTCCATGGGGGAAAAACAGGACAAAATGGCATTTTCCCCATCCAGCACTATTGATCCCATTTCCTCTGGGGAAAAACAGGATAAAAATGGTATTTTCCCCATCCAACGGCATTGACCCCATTTTCCTTGGGGAAAAACGGGAGAAAAATGGAATTTTCCCCATCCAAAGCACTGATCCCATTTTTTTCTGGGGAAAAAACAGGATAAAAATTGAATTTTCCCCATCCAGCAGCAGTGATCCCATTTTCCATGGGGAAAAATAGCATAAAAATTGAATTTTCCCCATCCAAAGCACTGATCCCATTTTTTTCTGGAGAAAAAACAGGATAAAAATGGCATTTTCCCCATCCAGCAGCACTGATCCCATTTTCCCTGGGGAAAAAAAGGGATAAAAATGGCATTTTCCCCATCCAACAGCACTGATCCCATTTTCCCTGTGGAAAAACAGGATAAAAATGGCATTTTCCCCATCCAGCATAGGGGGAAAAATGGGATAACAATAATGGGACCCAAATCTGGGAATTTCCCCCAGCTTGGGAAGCTCCTTCCGTGTGCGACAGGGCTGGGGGCAGGAGCAGGAATCCCAAATCTTTGGGTCATTCCTGCTTTTCCCGTTTTTTCCAGCCTCTCCCTCTGGATGGATCCCTGCAGGAATCTCGGAACACACAGAGCTCGCTTGTGCTCAGGGAGCAGAGCAAATAAACTCTGCTGCTACAAAGCTACTCCGGGAAATTTTTCCTCTCTTTGGGCTTTTTCCTCCTCTTCCCACATTTTTTTTCCCCTCCTCCTTTCTATGGAAAAGCTCCTCCACGTCTTTTTCCACCCAAAATCTGGGATTCAGCGGCAGTTTGTCACACAAATACAATATTGGTAGAAAATATTAATGTTGAAGCATCCGTTTCCTTCCCTGCTAATCCAAACTGGAATATTCTGGGAATAATCTCAGCCTCCTGCTGGGAATGCCCAAAATTTCAGGCTATATCCAAAATTCCCAGCCAGGAATTCCAGGTGGCTCCAGGGCATGGAGCATGGAATTATGGAGTGGTTTGGCTTTTGAAGGGACGTTAAAGGATTTTGTTCCATCCCTTCCATGGGCAGGGACAGCTTCCACTATCCCAGCTTGATCCATGGCCCATCCAACCTGGCCTGGGAGATTCCCAGGGATGGAGAATCCATGGAATGTGGATCCTGACCTGGGAGATTCCCAGGGATGCAGAATCCATGGAATGTGGATCCTGACCTGGGAGATTCCCAGGGATGGAGAATCCATGGAATGTGGGTCCTGACCTGGGAGATTCCCAGGGATGGAGAATCCATGAAATGTGGATCCTGACCTGGGAGATTCCAGAGATGGAGGATCCATGGAATGTGGATCCTGTGTGGAACATTCCCAGGGATGGAGAATCCATGGAATGTGGATCCTGTCTGGGACATTCCCAGGCATGGAGAATCCATGGAATGTGGATCCTGTCTGGGACATTCCCAAGGATGCAGAATCCATGGAATGTGGATCCTGTCTGGGACATTCCCAAGGATGCAGAATCCATGGAATGTGGATCGTGACCTGGGAGATTCCCAGGGATGGAGGATCCATGAAATGTGGATCCTGGCCTGGGACTTTTCCAGGGATGCAGAATCCATGAAATGTGGATCCTGTCTGGGACATTCCCAGGGATGGAGAATCCATGGAATGTGGATCCTGGCCTGGGAGATTCCCAGGGATGGAGGATCCATGAAATGTGGATCCTGTCTGGAACATTCCCAGGGATGCAGAATCCATGGAATGTGGATCCTGTCAGGGATATTCCAGAGCTGGAGAATCCATGAAACGTGGATCCTGGCCTGCAGGATCTGCTCCCTCTCCCATCCCTTCCCCACACTGGGATAACCTGGGACAGGTTTAATTTGGGTGTTGGGCTTAACAGATCCCATGATTGAGTTTTGTGTCCTGCCCTGCTCAGGAGGGAATTGCACCCGGATAAAACTTCCCAGAGGGAATTTTGGCTCCTCCAGAGGTTGGGGGTCACCAGCTGTGTCCCCGAGGTCCTGGTGGCTCTGGTCACTGTGGCCACACGTCCGTGAGCGTGAATTGTCCTCTCCTGCCTCTCCAAGCCGTGTCCAGAGGGTGGATGAGGGCTGGACTAAAGAAATCTGTTGGAAAAGCCGCGCTTCCTGCCTCCTTCTCCCCCTCCCGGCACATCTGGGCCGGAAGGAATTTCATTTAAGCCCCGTGTCTCTGGCACAAACAACCAGGAGCTCCAAACCCTTGGAAAGAGCGGAGCTCTCCTAATCCCTCTGTAATTCCTGCTTTTCCTGGTGCTTCCAGGACTGCGTTTGAGGTCTTCTGTTTGAAATAATTTGGATTTTGTCACCTCTCATGGGACCTGGTGCCAGTTTGTGTTGGTTCATTCCATCAGGGGTCACAGGGATCCCTCCAGCCAGGTCTCACTGGGATTGAACTGGGTTTATCTCGATTTGAAGTGGGTTTAATCCGAATTTGTGGGGCTCCAGCCAGGCCCCACTGGGGTTTGAACTGGGCTTATCTTGATTTGAAAATTTAATTTAAGCTCTGCGTCTCTGGCAAAAACAACCAGGAGCTCCAAACTCTTGGAAAGAGAGGAGCTCTCCTAATCCCTCCATAATTCCTGCTTTTCCTGGTACTTCCAGGGCTCTGTTTGAGGTCTTCTGTTTGAAAGAATTTGGATTTTGCAGCCATTGAGGGCAACTGGCGCCAGTTTGGGTTGGTTCATTCCGTCAGGGGTCACAGGGATCCCTCCAGCCAGGTCTCACCAGGGTTTGAACTGGGTTTATCTCGATTTGAAGTGGGTCTAATGTGAATTTGTGGGGCTCCAGCCAGGCCCCACTGGGGTTTGAACTGGGCTTATTTTGATTTGAAAATTTAATTTAAGCCCTGTGTCTCAGGCACAAACAACCAGGAGCTCCAAACTCTTGGAAAGAGAGGAGCTCTCCTAATCCCTCTGTAATTCCTGCTTTTCCTGGTGCTTCCAGGGCCGCGTTTGAGGCCTTCTGGTTTGAAAGAATTTGGATTTTGCAGCTCTTGAGGGCAACTGGTGCCTCTTGGGGTTGGTTCATTCTGTCAGGGGTCACAGGGATCCCTTCAGCCAGGTCCCACTGGGATTGAACTGGGCTTATCTCGATTTGGAGTGAGTTTAATCTGAATCTGTGGGGCTCCAGCCAGGCCTCACCAGGGTTTGAACTGGGTTTATCTCGATTTGAAGTGAGTTTAATCTCAATTTGTGGGGCTGTAGCAGAGTTTTGGTGACTCAGGAGGGCTCAACCCTACAAAAGCACTAATTCAAGCACGGGTTTAACTTCCAGCACGCTATTTGGTCCAACAGAAATCAAGGGGACAACTCAGTTTAAGAAAGTCAGGCTTAAGTGGGACAGTCCAAGAGCTCAGCCTCACAGGAGAAACCCAGAATTATTTTCTTCTCTTTCCTGCCCAAAAAACCAACTCCCAAAGGGCTTCTGCTGCAGTTGGACTCCCAGATAGGCTGGGTTTAATCAGGCAGGAGTTAAGTCTGAGCTGATAAGATCCCCTTTCCTCTGACTCCCTCTCCCATGTGCTGAGTGGAGATAACAACACCGGGCCTTGTTTGCAGAACGCTCCAAGATTTACCGGGAATTCACATCCTGGGAGAAAAACTGGGGGTAAAAATGGGAATAAATCCATTTGAACGCATTCTCACCCCAGTGAATAAGGGCTGGGAAGGAATTTTGGGGGTTTATGGAGCTCTCAGCTGAGGGCAATCCCTGCACGAGGAGATTGGAGAGAGAGAGAGACCAAAAATTCCCCAAATTTGTAGCCCAAGAGCTGCAGTCTGAGGGGAGCAGATCCTCATTTCCCTCCGTGCATTCCAGGAGGTTATTCCAAGGTGCCAAGTTTTAGCAAATTTAGGCTTGGTGTAACAAAGCCACCTCAGAATTGTTTGGGTTGGGAGGGACCTTAAAGCTCATCCCATTCTAATCCCTGACACAGGCAGGGACACTTCCACTAAAATTAGGAGGATAAATTGTTGGTATTTCCCACTAAAATTCCCTTTTCACCTCCCTAATGACCCCCACGTTTTACTCTTTAACTTTTAGGCTCGGTTTAACCCCGAAATCCCAGCTCTATTCCCTTACTCCTGTTTCTCTCTGTGTCTTCCCCAATCAGCACAGGGATAATCCTGCATTCCCAACCCTGCACAGAAAATCGGCTCTGGAAACCAAACCCAGCTTCTGCATTTTCCACATCCTCCTGTTTCCTTCTCAGCTCAGGTTTTGCCATGTCAAACAAAGTCATCATTCCAGCCAAATCTTTGGAAAATTCTGTTCTTTGGCACGGTTTTGTGTTGTCTGATACTTTTTTTTTTTGTTTTTAAAAAAAAATGTTTTCAGTTTCTGGAAGGGAAACCCTTCCTATGAGGAGACTTAAATTTCCATCAATCAGGAGAAAAACTGTTCCCTCTGGCATGTTAGAGGTGAGCTTGGAAGACAACACGAAGCAGAAATAAAATCCCACATTGCTTCATTTTATATTTCAGCCCTGCTTTTTTTCTGGAGGTTTTTTTTTTTTTTTCTCCAGAAAAAACCTTGTTTTTTAAATTTTCTTGGCGTTTTCGAGCTTAGGGCAGTGACTGGAGGAGGCAAAACTTTGGGATGTGCAGCAGGTGAGGGAAAATTGAGCATTTATCAATGAATAAATGTACAGGTGGTGTTTTCCAGCACATAAAAAGGTTGTGGGAAGGCAAAACCATCTGGAAATGCTGCAGCCTCGGCTTTTCCTCGCCGCTGGTTTGGTTTGGCCAAGGCAGGATTTGGGATTCCTGCAGAAAATTGCTTTGCAGGCGGCTCGGGGGATATATTTAGAAAAGTAAAATGGAAATTCTCTGCCACTTTCTGGGCCAGCACCGAGGTGAGGGTTGTGGTGATGCTGTTGGAAGGTGGGGACATCCAGGGGACATGGACAAGCTCGGGAAGTGGGAATCTCATGAGGTTCAACAAGGCCAAGGCTGCACTTGAGCTGGGATAAACCTGGGATCAACCCAGGCTGGGATGAGCAGATGGAGCAGCCCTGGCAGAGCCGGACCTGCCCCAGCGCAGAGCCCCCCGTGCCCAGTGTGGGATCAGGAAAGGGATTGGGATTGTGCCCCTGAGCCCCCTCAGGTGAGAGCCCACCTGCAGAGCTGCCCCAGCCCTGGGGCCCAGCACAGGGAGGACGTGGAGCTGCTGCAGAGAGCCCAGAGGAGGCTCCAGGATGAGCAGAGGGATGGAGCAGCTCTGCTGGCAGGAACGGCTGGCACAGCTGGCATTGTTCAGCCTGGAGAGGAGAAGCTTTGGGCTGAGCTCAGGGTGGCCTTGCAGGGCCTGAAGGAGCCCCAGGAACCATGGAGAGAGACAATTCCCAAGGGCTGCAGGGACAGCACACAGGGAATGGCTGCAAAGTGAAATAATTTAAGTTTAGATGGGATATTGGGCAGGAATTGTTCCCTTTGATGGTTATGGGGGTCTGGGCTGGAATTCCCAGATTTGCTGTGGCTGCCCCTGGATCCCTGGCAGTGCCCAAGGCCAGGTTGGACATTGGGGCTTGGAGCAGCCTGGGACAGTGGGAGGTGTCCCTGCCATGGCAGGGGTGACACTGGGTGATTTTAAGCTTCCTTCCAACCCAAACTGGGTTTTCACAAAAGAACATTTCTGGTAAAATTAGCCAAGAACAGGGGTTGTAACACAGGAAAATTCCAGCTCTCTTTCTCTCTCCAGACACCCTGGGACATTTCCCTCTGGTTCAGAAGAGCTCTGCTCTCTGCAGCTCCTGCAGTCCCTCTGAAATTCCCAACAGCAGAGAGAGGGCAGGCTCAGGCTTCCTTCATGCAACCAATCCCTAAACATTTGCTTTGGAAGAAAGCAGCTTTGTTTAGTAGGAATGAAAATACCATTTACTTCCCCTTTGATCCAACTGAAGCAGCCACATGGCAGGACTAAAGCACGCTGTGGATCTGCCTTTGTCTGCTCCCACTCTGGATCTGACTCTTGTCTATCCCTCCTCAGGATCTGCCTTTGTTCCCACTCTGGATCTGCCTCTGTCTCTTCCCCCTCTGGATCTTCCTTTGTGTGTTCCCATTCTGGATTTGTCTTTGTTCCCATTCTGGATTTGTCCCTTGTCTGTCCCCACTCTGGATTTGCTTTGGTCTAATCCCACTCTGGATCTGCCTTTGTTCCCACTCTGGATTTGATTTTCTCTGCTCCCCCTCTGGATCTGGCTTTGTCTGTCCCCACTCTGGATTTCCTTTTGTCTATTCCCGTTCTGGATTTGCCTCTGTCTGTTCCCACTCTGGATCTGTCCCTTGTTTGTTCCCCCTCTGGATCTGCTCTTCTCTGCTCCCCCTCTCGATCTGCCTCTGTCTGTTCTCTTTGTCTCTTGTCTATCCCCACTCTGGATTTGCTTTGGTCTAATCCCACTCTGGATCTGTCTTTGTTCCCACTCTGGATCTGCCTTTTTGTGTTCCCACTCTGGATCTGCCCCTGTCTGTTCCCACTCTGGATCTGTCTTTGTTCCCACTCTGGATCTGCCTTTTTGTGTTCCCACTTTGGATCTTCCTTTGTCTGTTCCCACTCTGGATTTGTCTTTGTTCCCACTCTGGATCTGTCTCTTGTCTATTCCCACTCTGAATTTGCCTTTTTTTCATTCCCACTCCGGATTTGCCTTTTTCTATTCCCACTCTGGATCTGTCCTTGTGTGTTCCCACTTTGGATCTCCCTCTATTCCCACTCTGGATCTGCCTTTGTCTATTCCCACTCTGGATCTGCCTCTATTCCTGCTTTGCATCTTCCTTCCCTCTGCTCCCCTCTGGATTCTCCTTTTTCTACTCCCCCTCTGGATTCTCCTTTCTCTGCTCCCCCTCTGGATTCTCCTTTTTCTACTCCCCCTCTGGATTCTCCTTTCTCTGCTCCCCTCTGGATTCTCGTTTCTCTGCTCCCCCTCTGGATTCTCCTTTCTCTGCTCCCCCTCTGGATTCTGCTTTCTCTTCTCCCCTCTGGATTCTCCTTTCTCTGCTCCCCCTCTGGATTTTCCTTTCTCTTCTCCCTCTCCATGATCAGGAATTGCTCCCAGTAGCTGCATCCCAGCCTGGGGCGTGTCCAGAGGAGGCTTTGGGCTCTCCTTTCCCTCAGCAGGCCTGGCACAAGGCCCCGTCTGTTCTTTAATTACATTTCAACAGCTGCTTTTTATATATTTGTGTTTCCTTTTTCCAACGTGGCTTAGGGAAAAAGAAAGGGGGGGGGGGGGGAAAGGGAAAAAAGAGAGCAAACAACGAGCAGGATTTAAGCAAGAAACACAAAACTGCAACACAAGGAGCTGCCGTGGATGAGCCAAAATCTTTCCAAGGAAAGTGATTCCCTTCCCTTTCCTTTCCCTTCCCAGCCCCACGTTGGTGTTGATGCTGTTGGGGATGAGGTGGGAAAAAAATTTGGACTGGATTAAGAGCAAAGGTTTCTAATTAAGATTATTAACTTTGTTAATTATCAGTCCCTCATCCTGACAGTGAAATACCAGCCCTGTGGGATGGGATCATGGCATGGCTGGAGCTTTCCTGGGAATCTTGTGGTGGAAACAGCAGCTCCCAGACCTTGGAGGGTCGTTGTTGGTTTTAGGGGATTGATTTGTTGCACTCCCACCCACGCATCCCCTCAGAACCTGCTTTGCAGGTGGGAAGGGGAGCTGGGAATATCAGCTCCAGGTATTTCCCATCCAGAAAACTCCCTCCAGATGGATCCTTGGGAGAACGAATTTCTCCACTCTACCCACGTGCAGAGCAGAGGGGGTTCCAGTGCTCCCAGTGGATCCAAAGATGAGGGGAAGGAAAACCCCTCTGAGGCATTTCGTGGCTCATCCCATCCCAAATCCCTCCTCAGCCCTAAAACCTCCCAAGCTGGAATGCTGCAACCCAGAGAGAGAGAATCTCTGACAAAGATTCTTCTTTCTCTCCTGATTTTGGGATTTGACTCGTTCACCTCATGGGAAGTTTTCCCACCAGCAATCACCTCCTGATATCTTTGTGCCAGCAAGGATAAAACCTAAAAACTTCATGGGAAAGGCAGAATTTGGGATTCCTGAGAGGAAAACCAAGGTTTTCTCTCCCCGACCAGGCTCAGCCTGTGAGCTGGAGAGCAGGAATGTTCTTGAGAGCTTTGAGAGGCTGTTTTAGAGCTTGAGGGGTCGTTTTGTCCTCTGCATCACGTCTGGTTTGTCCTTTCCTTGTAAAAATAATTCTGTGGGGGTGACACCAAGGAATTTCTTGTCTCGTGCGATGATCAGGAGAATCTGGGCTTGGAATTGGATTTCTTAGGCTGGGAATTGCTCCTAAATTATTATAGACAGCAAAAAACCCTTTTTTATTTTCCATGGCTTCACCCAATGCGTTCGTTGTGAGCGTGTCTGAACTTCTTTGGATTCATTTCCAGTTTGGCCTCTGCAGCCTCCCGTGGCAAAAATTCCACGTTTTAATTAAAAACTCTGCAAAAAAGTCGTTTCAAAAAAGTTGCCCAGCACTTTTTTTTTTGCTCTTGAGTGAATAAAATTCACCCTCACTTTCTTCCCCTGGATTTATGATTTTCTATGATATTTATTATAGCCCTCTCTCATATTTTTTCGACACGTGCTGAGGTTTTTCTGGTCCCGAAAAAGAGGAGAGAACGGGATGCAAAAGCATCTGGATCACAAGTGGCCACCTGGCACGTGGATAAAGCAGGATTGAGGTCGTCCCTAAATATTTGTGTAAAGGGAAATTAGAAAAGCAAGAAGGCTCTGCTTGTGCTTCCCTCCAGATGACGACAGAGGAAAGCAGAAATCTCTTTAAGCTGCGGTGAAAATAGGTAGGAAAACGGGAGGATAAAAAAGTCCTGGCCCCGTGGAGCAAGTTTAGGAGCGAGGCAGCCAAGTCTGGGCTGGATGTTTCCTCCTGAGGAACGTGGTGGATGATGATGATAATATTAATAATAATAATAATAATAATAATAATAATAATAATAATAATAAAGTCCATTAGAAGTGGCTGCAGCCCAAAGCGGATGATAAATGCAGGATTGCTGTTTTCTCCTGAAAACAAGGCTGGAACAGCACAGGTGGTAATGAAATGCCTCAAAACCCTAAAATACTCCAGGAACAAATGTGCCAAAGGGTCACGAGCAGCTGGGATGTTGAGAGGAGGTTTTAAAACCCCTCTTGCAGGAGGTGAGGGAGGAAGCTCTTGTGTAGAAAAGCTGAGTTTAAGCTCTCCCAGACAAGTTTCTCTCTGGTTTTGTTTAAGGGGATGTGCTCAGGCCCCGTTAACTCCCAGATCTTTGCTGTTCCTTGGTTTTATTTGCACAAGTGAAAGCAGCACAGTTTATTTTATGGCATCGTGGCCCACAAACGAGTTCTCCACCCACGTGCAGAGCAGAGGGGGTTCCAGTGGTGTCCAAAGATGAGGGGAAGGAAAAGCCTTTCCAGGCGTCTCGTGGCTCATTCCATCCCAAATCCCACCTCAGCCTTAAACCCCCCAAGCTGGAATGCTGCACCCAGGGAGGGAGAATCTCTCGCAGAAATCCTTCTTTCTCTCCTGATTTTGGGGTTTCAACAGGAATAATTTTGGCGATTTCCACTCCTTCTCACTGCACCTCATTCCATCTCAGTGCATTTGGTTCCAGTCACTCCATTTGCAGAATTTCTTTTTTCTCCCAGTTTAATTTGATTTTATCAGATCTTTTTTCTACAATGTTTGTTCCACTTTGTTCTCTGATTTCAAGATTTCAGTGAGAATTAATTGAGCAAGGTTTGGTTCATTTCCATGCATTTCATGTTGTTCCATTCACTTTTCTTGTTTTCTTACTTTCAGAATTTTCTCTTTATTTTGCAGTGATCCATTTCTTCAACTTCTGTCTCTTTGTTCACCTTTTTTTCCAGATTTCGGGATTTTAACAGGAATAATTTTGGCAATTTTCACTCCTTCTCACTGCACCTCATTCCATCTCATTTCATTTGGTTGCAGTCACTCCATTTGCAGAATTTCTTTTTTTATTCCTAATTGCGTTTGATTTGACCAGATCTCCTCTCCAGAGCGTTTGTTCCACTTTGTTCTCTGATTTCAAGATTTCAATGAGAATTAATTGAGTAAGGTTTGGTTCATTTCCATGCATTTCATGGCATCCCATCCACTTTTCTTGTTCTCTTACTTTCTTGTTTTCTTGTTTTCTTCATTTCAGACTTTTCTCTCTTTATTTTGCAGCGATTCATTTCTTCCATTTCTTCTCCTGTCTCTTTGTTCACCTTTCTTTCCTGATTTTGGGATTTCAATGGGAATAATTTTGGCGATTTTCACTGCTTCTCACTGCACCTCATTCCATCTCATTTCATTTGGTTGCAGTCACCCCATTTGCAGAATTCCTTTTTTCTCCCAGTTTAATTTGATTTGATCAGATCTTTTTTCTACAATGTTTGTTCCACTTTCTTCTCTAATTTCAAGATTTCAATGAGCATTAATTGAGCAAGGTTTGGTTCATTTCCATGCATTTCATGTTGTTCCATTCACTTTTCTTGTTTTCACTTCCTTTCAGAATTTTCTCTTTATTTTGCAGCGATTCATTTCTTCAACTTCTGTCTCTTTGTTCAGTTTTCTTTCCTTACTTTGGGATTTCAATGTGAATAATTCTGGCAATTTTCCCTCTTTCTCACTGCACCTCATTTCATTTGGTTCCAGTCACCCCATTTGCAAATTTTCTTTTTTTTTTCTCCCCAATTCCATTTGATTTGACCAAATCTCCTCTCCACACCATTTATTCCTCTTTCTTCTCTGATTTCAAGAGGAAAATTTTCCGGAAAGGGAACGAAATCTTGCAATTTCAAGACCTAAACACCCCCACTCTGAGTGTTTAGAAGGTCTCAGAAGCTGCTGGACCTCACCTTGGAGACATTTGAGGTGAATTTCTACCCCAGACTGAAAAAACCCCAAACATCCCCAGCAAATCTGCAGCTGAACCCCCCAAATCTCTCATTCCTCTTGCTAACTTAGCACGACACCAACCTTTGGACTCGTAATTATTTTCAGCTTCTTTGGAGAAACCCATAATTAGATTTTCCTCTTCCTCTTGCTGCCCCCTCCCAGCCCAGCTGATAAAGTGCCATAAATCCTGGATCCCATCCAGGCACTCCTGAACTGGGTTCTTTTTCTGCACGTTGCACCATATGCAGACCAAAAAAAAATCTCGGGGAGAGGCAGAGTTTCTTATTCCTGGCATGCAGGAGAGTGGCTGAGAGATCTCATCTGGGCTCCTGGCACGAGTACAAAGTGGCTCTGGCTGTTTGATCTGCTGTCTTAAACTTAAATGCAAAATCTGATAATTGGGTCAGGCAGGAGAGGAACCTCGCTAATAAAGCTCTTTTCATTTCCTTCCCCGAGATTTTCCCTCTTTTCATCTTTGCTCTTTCTCTCTCCTCCTGGCTGGGGAAGGGGCTGGAATCAGCTGTTTATGGAATTTCAAATTTTTTTCCCCCAAAATCTTGCCTGTCTCTCATCCTGCTCTGCTCCCTGCCCTTGAATTCCCTTCTCTTCTGGAATATTTTCCTCAGGAATGTCTCATCTCTTACAAAACCTGGAATGAGGAGTTAACATTTCCCATAATCATCACCTCCTTCCAAACAAAAATCATCCAGGAATGATTTTTTCCCTCTAGGAATTCCTTTCATGCTATTTTTAACACCACCAGAGGTTTGGATTCCTGGGAATACACAAATTATTAGCAGTGGATTTATGGAATTTTGTATTTTTCCCTCAAAATCCTGCCTCTCTCTCATCCTGCTCTGCTCCCTGCCACTGAATTCCCTTCCTGTCCTGGAATATTTTCCTCAGGAATGTCTCATTTTCTACAAAACCTGGAATTCCCCATAATCATCATCTCCTTCCAAACAAAAATCATCCAGGAATTGTTTTTCCCCTCTAGGAATTCCTTTCATGCTATTTTTAACACCACCAGAGGTTTGGATTCCTGGGAATACAAAAATTATTAGCAGTGGGTTTATGGAATTTCAGTTTTTTCCCTCAAAATCCTGCCCTTCTCTCATCCTGCTCTGCTCTCTGCCCTTGAATTCCCTTCTCTTCTGGAATATTTTCCTCAGGAATGTCTCATCTCTTACAAAACCTGGAATTCCCCATAATCATCACCTCCTTCCAAACAAAAATCATCCAGGAACTGTTTTTTCCCCTCTAGGAATTCCTTTCATGCTATTTTTAACACCACCAGAGGTTTGGATTCCTGGGAATACACAAATTATTAGCAGTGGATTTATGGAATTTTGTATTTTTCCCTCAAAATCCTGCCTCTCTCTCATCCTGCTCTGCTCCCTGCCACTGAATTCCCTTCCTGTCCTGGAATATTTTCCTCAGGAATGTCTCATTTTCTACAAAACCTGGAATTCCCCATAATCATCATCTCCTTCCAAACAAAAATCATCCAGGAATTGTTTTTCCCCTCTAGGAATTCCTTTCATGCTATTTTTAACACCACCAGAGGTTTGGATTCCTGGGAATACAAAAATTATTAGCAGTGGGTTTATGGAATTTCAGTTTTTTCCCTCAAAATCCTGCCCTTCTCTCATCCTGCTCTGCTCTCTGCCCTTGAATTCCCTTCTCTTCTGGAATATTTTCCTCAGGAATGTCTCATCTCTTACAAAACCTGGAATTCCCCATAATCATCATCTCCTTCCAAACAAAAATCATCCAGGAATTGTTTTCACTCTAGGAATTCCTTTCAAGTTATTTCTAACACCACCAGAGGTTTGGATTCCTGGGAATACACAAATTATGAGCAGTGGCTTTATGGAATTTCATATTTTTCCCTCCAAATCCTGCCACTCTCTCATCCTGCTCTGCTCCCAGC